>VZTJ01002253.1:72747-113106 GCA_013397795.1 Orthonyx spaldingii | reverse complement strand
CTGGTGCGCGGGCCCGGCGGCCAAAGCCTCCCCTGGGCGCGCGCCCGACGGCCGCGCCCCGCCCCGCCCCGCCCCGCGCGCTCCCGCGGCGGCGTGAGGGGAGCGGGGATGCCCGGCCGGGAATAACCCCAGTCCTGGGATCGATGGATCACAGGATCATCGAGGGTGGAACCCACCCCTAAGAGCATCCAGTCCAACCGTGCACCCAGCGCTACCACTGTAAACACTAAACCACATCACCCAGCGCCAGAGCCAAACACCTCTTCAGCACCTCCAGGGATGGTGACTCCCCCACCCCCCTGGGCAACCTATTCCAGTGCCTGGTCACCCTAACACTGAAAGAGTTTTTCTGATATCTACTCTGAATCTCCCTTGTCTCAGCTTGAGCCGATTTCCTCCGGCCGCCTTGCTGCAGGCACAGCCGAAGAGACCAGATGCCGCCTGGCCACTGCCTCCTGTCAGGGAGCCGCAGAGAGCCGTGAGGTCTCCCCTGAGCCTCCTCTTCTCCAGGCAGAACAGCCCCGGCTCCCTGAGCCGTTCCTCATAAGAACGGCTCGGGTTTTTTCCTCATATTTTCTAGACCTTTCACAAGCTTTCTGCTCTTCTCTGAACATGCTCCAGCACTTCACACAGCACTCGAGCTGCAGCCTCACCAGTGCTTGCTCCCTGCCCTTCTTCACAGTCCTTCTGCTCCAGATTACAGCCTTTGCTCAGCCACCTGAATGAGCACTCGCTCCTGCTACACGACTGTTGGAGCAAGGGTGCGTTCACATAAATGGCTCAGCTAACAAACATGAGAGCAGTCAGGAAGGATCATCTAGCAGCAGTGACCTGTTCCACAAGTACAGCCAGCTCAGCAAGTGGGTCTTTGTCCATAGATTCACGTTCCAAAGACTTGCTGGAATTGCTTTAATATAACTATTACAATATTTAATGTAGACAAATCCGTAGGTTATTTTCTTTATTAGAAGAGCATTTCTGTCCCTAGTTTTAGATAATATAACAAAATGGCACTCAGAGCTCCACTGGAGTTCTAGACATTAGTGTAATAAAAATAAGATTTTTCTGTTTAGTGTTATCAACCAAAACAAATATTCCTGGAAACTGGATTTTTAATTTTTCCTGTGAAGCTGGAATAAATTTTTGAAGTTATACTACAAAAACCGCTAGAATATCTGTGTCAGAGGTTTCCAGAGGATAAACACTACAGAGTAATTTTCTCTATCCCAAATGTCAAGCTTACTTGTTATGCTATGGTAGTGTACACAGAGCTGCATTGGCTGAATGCTGCTAAGCGAAGACTTTCTACACATCTTTCCAAGTGAATTTTAAATTATGTCTATCGTAAACAAAAGCAAGTGTTTATTGAAATAGAGTACTTGAATAGGACACATTTAGGAGGGAAAAAATAGTGGCTAGGTCTCCCTGGAAAGTGGAGAAAAAGAGGAAGAAGTATTACATGCATTAGTTGGGATGCGAAGCTAGTGCTGGGCAGTTCTGAGTAGGCCGCAAGTATCCAACGATGGGAGCATGGAGAACTCTGCAGCTCTGTTTCAGGTCTTTATTTCTTCTCCCTATGCACAGCAGCAAAAATCTACTTATGGTCTTGCTCTAGATTACCCTATGGCAAATATCAGGGAAGTTTCTGCTTTAGGAGGTAAGAAAAAAGGAGCAGATGTCTCAGCTGGTATGAAATCTGAGGCTACAGCTCAGCAACAAATGCATAAAACAGGGAAAGAAGAGTGCTAGCTGGGGTGAACAACTCCTTGTCTGCTACAGCCCAGACTGATATCCCACAAACTACTTCACTCTGCTAACAACTGTTAACTTCAAAAACTTCTGAATTCATCCTCCACCCAGCCATGCTTTGAGCTATCCGACTGCATAATAACTGATCTGGTCCCACCCCAAAGGGTTTACAACATAAGACCTTCCTCCTGAAAGCACACACATGCCTTATTTTGCTAATGCAAATAATCCTTTTAACTTCAAAGGGATTAACAAGGAAAGAGTAGCAAAACTAAGCATGTAGGTAAGTGTTTGCAGGATCACAGCCTTAATATAAGATGAGACGAGAAAAAAAGACTGGTAAGCACAAATTGACATAATGGCAAAGTGATAAGCATTATGTCAAAAACCTAAAGGATGAAAGGAATGTGTAAAATAGGGCACATTTAAGCATATTTTCTGCCTTTTCAAAGGCATTTGTTAAAAAAGAGGTTTTTATTCCCCCCCACCCCCACCCAGGCCTTTTATATCCATCTATAAAAGTGAAAATCTTAGGTTACTGAAACAGGACACATTTGTATGAGCTGCCACTTGACTATCTGCTCTTCTACCCTCTATTTGTTACCCTAGTTTTAAAATCACTGGTATCAAAATCCTCTTAGCCAACTTCCAGTGAGTATTGCTTTACATTTGGCAGGGGCATATTTAGTATGCTATTTGGATTGAACGGAGCATTAACATTTAAAACTGAAACAATGGCTTAGGGGAACAACGTCATGTCTATTTTTTTCCTGGTTGTGCATTGCCTTTTCTCCGAAAGAATAAACATGGGTCTCAGACCAGATGTAATTCAAAGACCCTGGAACCCTCACCTGGGTGGGGTGAGGTTTGTGACAGGGAAGTCTAATGTAATACTGTCACAGTTTAGGTTATTATTGCCTGAGGCTGATTGCTTCACCCCTTTCTAGAGATTACCGAGTCTATAAAGCACATGAGATCTATCCAGTCTAACTTCTTGGTCAAAACTCACCTTCTTCACTGGCTTAAGCTGAACTAGGGGGTGGTGAAGCGAAACCACAAACCTCTGCTGCAATGTAAGCCATAATACTGAGCAGAACGTTAAGACAGACAGCTAGGAAAGGTTAAATCTTCTAAAAGTTGTGTGTTAGAGCCCTAAAATTTGTGTAGTATGTATTTATTTTAAGCCTGGCTGGCTTGCAGAAGACCCTGAGCTACAGCCTATAAATGCTCCCAATGCCATGGACACACTTGTGCTGCCACTTTTTTTTTTTATATGTTCCTTTTTAAAAACAATTGTAACTTCTATTTTTTAATAGATCTACAAAACATTATAAGAAAATCTTCCTGCAAATGAACTAAAATATTAAAATGAAGTACTGATGATAATTATAATTGCAATCACTGTTTAAAAATTTTATATATGTATATAAAAATGGGTAATACCACTAGAAAATTATCCAGGAGTTAGTTTTAAATGCAAGTGCTTATCACAGAAAAGTTCTCATTCTATCCTCCCCCACCAAGCCCATGTGAATAAATGGATATTATCCTCATGTTCTGTCATATCATCAGGGAAAGAATCCTTGAGACAAGAACCCACAATCAGAGCATGTTTAAAAATGTCAGACTTCCACATCGTTCAAATTAAAAATATGAAGATGAATACATGGACTGATCTCAATTTCTGCAGTGAAGAAAAGAGGCAGCTTCACTGTAATTACAGAAGCTAAACTTTGCAACACTTCAAGTATATATAAATCAGCACTTTGAATTGCTCTGGGAAGTACGCTGTAGGAAGGCAGCATGGCAACAGCACTATTGCCGTGACAGCAAACTTTATCAGCCATACAGACCCACATCTGAATTTGGTGAATGGTTATTAAATGTTATCCCATATAGAACACGCTCCTGTGACTGAATCTGCAGGTCAGAAAGGTCTGCATAACTTCAGTAAAGTTTCGTAAAGAAGAAGAAAAAGAGAGAGAGGAAGAGAGAGAAGAGAGTGATTGCAGCCTTTGTATCTACTAGAACATTAACCAGAGTAACAAATCACTTTTTAAAACAAACCCCATTCTGTAGAAGGAAACATATTGTAGACAACCAGCTGCTATTCTGAGCCACTCAGTCACCTGCTAAGGCCTTATGATCACCTTTAATCCCCTCAGAGAAACCCTGCAAGAGCAGGTATTCATTATGTGCTTTGAATAGAAATCAAAGAAATAGTGTAAAAGAAAACCATCACCCCCAAGTAAATTAAATTATATGTATAATTTACATGAATTTTACACAAAATTCACTCATTGTTCTCATAACTTCCAGGTCTTCATGGTTGAAGTGGCATTGTTTAATGCCTTCTGCATTCAGAAACTTCTGAAACTAAAGGCTAATATGTTGCATGTGAAGGCAGTTTATCTTTTAAACTCCTTAAAATCTAATCACTTTCTATGCAGTCTGAAATCTTGTGAGGAGCTCCCTAAATATAAGGTGTTTTCAGGAAGTAGTAGCTATTTCACAAAGAACTGTTAAAAGCCAGAGAGGATCACAATTTCAAGCATGGTGTTTGATCTTGTGCTAGAATATGAAAAGAAGAGTCAATGCAAGTTTTTCAGTTCGCACTTCTTTTGCAAAGAAGTCTGATTCTTTTGTGAATTTTCTTTACAAATTTTTCACATCAGCTGAAGACAAAATGACTACATTAGTATACATTTTTCATTCCTTTTGTGTTGAGTGCAATGATCTCCTTCTATTCACTTTTGCATTAGCGCCTTAAGACTCTTTTTTAAAAAGTTTTGGTTTTAATACATTCTGTAAAACATTCATATTCATGCCTAAGATTAGTCATGCTGAAACTACCACTGGTACATCTTCACTCTGAGTATGTGCTAAATTATTAGGAAATTTATTTGCTTAGTTTCTACTATCTGTATAGAGCATTCACAGTTTCAACAAGCTAAATTTACAAAAAAGCTAATGAGCAGTGAAACAGATGATCTAATAACCTGGACCTCATGGACTACTAACATCTAAAGTGCTAAATACTAATCCTTATTTTCAAAACTAGCTCCAGACTACATTACAAAATAATAGCCATAGAAAATTAAGCACACTAAAAATCCATCATATCCTGGAGCTGGTCTGTAACAAACCCTAAACATTAATAGTCATACTTTACCCAGCTGGGTGCACTTTTTTAACAAATGGCCTTACTTATTCTTTCCCCATATGATGAAGCATTTTTCTTCCAACTGTATTAAAAGTCCACTTGCAGAAAAATCCTCAGCAGTGGATAAAAACACTGAAAGTGCACTTAAACTTCTGCAGCTGTGTAACCTTCCTCTTTACAGTTTCTTATCATAACTCCCAGCCTTGCAGAAGTGAGGTTATTTTGTTAGTGTGCATTTTTCTACTGCCAGCTCCCATCTGGGAGTAACAACCTTAGCATCATCTGAAAACCAGTGTAAGACTCCTAAGGAAGCTGAAAGAAGACACGGAGATTTTGGGGGGAACATGGGGATTGATAAACTATTGCCTTGTGAATGTAATGGTGTCCTCTCTAATGAGCAAGACTGTTCCCAAATATAAAGGAGAAGGTGCTGCTAGTGTTGCTCCCTGTAAACATGAAAGAACCAACACAATGCTCTGGTGTGTGATCTTTGTAGATACAGCAACTTGGTCTCTCAGCTGGAAAAACAGAGAATGCTATACGTGCAGCATTTATTAAAATTATAACAGTCATATATAGGTTGAAACAAGAATTGTCTTATGTCCCCTTAGGCTTATTTTTGTAATTAGAGTAGTGGCAACCTTGTCTTCTACATAATTCTGCCTTTGCAAAGGTGAGCTATATGTATGGCCTCTTTCTTATCTTGTAACTGGGCCTGCCACAGGCACACAGGGCACCTGATCTGTCCATGTGCAGGTTGAATTTATTATGTAGGTGCTGCTTTCTGCCCAGATTTGGAAAGTACCGGGAAAGAGGATGGTGGGGAACATGCTGTTGCCAAAGTCTTGCTCAGACTCTTTGGGCCTGGACTGCAAAGCAGATAACTTGTTCTGAAGGCAGCACCTTCCTTCCAGACTTCATTTTCTTGGGCCCCGTCTTGATCATCAGTGAACATTTCCATATTGTAGGAGGTTCCTCCAGAAAAGAGAATGGCTGGGACTCATCTGTGCTTCTTGGATGTTATTCAGATGACATGGGTGAAACAAAGCAACGCTGATTCAAACTTGTTTTTTCATTCTGTGAATGTGTACTATCACTATGTTGTGTATAGTCTTGTATAGCACCACGTGTAGTATTGTTATGTACAATATGAATGTGAAATTCCACTATGATAGCAGCACTATACTATTACTATAATCCTATTGTAATCAGAAGGGAGGCAGAATTAAGGGTATCATGGGTAAAGAAGTGATTTCTTCTGCAACTTAAACATTTTCTTTGAAGTACCTTTTGTCTATGCAATGGTACATGCAAGATCTAACATGCTGACCATTCTTATATTTAACATTCAGCAAGGAGTTCTTTGAGTAAATGAGTCTTTTCAAGATTGTGCTGTATCACGACCTAAGCAGTCCCTGACCTTCCTGATGCTGACTGCTCTGCAATACCCTCTTCCTCACTATGGCACAGTTGTTTGGATAACCATGCAGTCCATCAGGCAGTGAAACCAAAATGACTAAAAAACCAACCTAGCAACAACAACATAAAGAGAGTTTCTTAGTCTGTTTGGTTTCCCAACAAGGACAACAGATGGAGTAGCATGGGGACACAGACAAGAAACTGGAGACAGGACACTGTCAACTGCCAGATCGCCTGAAAAAGTCCATGGCATAGCAGTCTGACACCGCTCGTAGTGAATAAAGTTCAGTACTTGAATATGTCTTTGCAGGATCAGGACCAAAGAATTGTACTTACAATTTTTTTTGTAAAAGCAATTTTTTAATATGCATTTTTACATGCCAGATGACTGATCCTACATTAAAGTGACATCTTGATTGATTTGGATACATTTACATGAATTAGATTAACTCCACATAATTCAGCATTTTTTGCAGAAATATTCAGATATTGGACACTACTTTAATTTTTCATAGATTCCAGTGGAAACTAATTAATAAATGAAAGCAATTTATACTGGAGAATCCTAGAGAATTTTATTTCCTTTAGAAAAAGGCAGTGCTGCTTAGCACCTTGTGTGGGAGAGTGATGGGGTAAGGACTGAATCTTCAGTACAAATATCCTCTGAAAAGTGTTCATATTCTATGACAAGCAGTATCCTACAGTGAAGCATGTTGATCTGGGAACAGTAAAGTAGGAAAAAACTTTTCAAATCCTCCAAGACGTAGCTAAAACACTGTGGACCTTGTAGAGGATTTTAAAACAAATGAGACTACATGTACTCATCTTTTTAACAATGTATGTATTTGGACACTCAAAAAAAAAAACCAAAAAAACCTAAAATAAACAGAACAAGAACAAGACTGTCCATTGATAGATACTCATACAAAAGAAACCTCTAATATTCCTCCTATACATCCTTTAACTTTAAAGTTCTCCCATAGGTGTAGTTTTTATAAGCTTTTTATCTACTTTTGTCAAATAAACTGCATTAACAAAGACCATATTTTTGCATTGGTTTAAGTTAACCTTTCTCATCTGGACAGAAATTACTTAGGGAACACGTACATAAATTGCTTTCTTGAAAGATTAGGGTAGCAGGAAAGTATTAACAGTCCAGCAGAGGGACACTGCTAGGAGGCTGATGGTAATAATGTCTTCTAATCCCCAGGATGGATCTAGGAGAAGTTTGCTGCTTTGTGATTTATGAATACCACTGCACAATTACCAGTATGGATTCTGCAGGTGGTCTGTTGCACCTTTATTTGTAACCACAGCATCTACTGTCTCTATTGTGATTGACAGTAAATATCACCCTGGTTTAATGCCATGGTGATTAATACTTTTGAATTAAAATGTTCTCAGTAGCTAATACTAAGAAATAGCTAAGAGATATGTCCATAATCTACTTTGTCATATCTTAAAAACAAATCACATTCCTGTGCTAATTCCACAATAGTTAAGGCTGAGATTGCTGTCACTGCTTTCAAAAACTTCTGCTAACTTGATCCAAAAATTGTGCTATTTCATAGGGTCAGTATGCAAATTCCTAATTTATTTCAGCATGAAGTTGTAGTTTGTCCTATGCACACTTGCATTCACAAAATCATGCAGTTCTGCTCATACTATCTGGGTTCTCCCTGGAGGAACACTGCTTCTCTAGGTTTATCTCAGTTCCAACATTGTGTTCCCTCAGGGTGAAGGAAAAAGAGCAGAGTTTATAAAAGATGAGAATGCCAAGGGGAAACACAGTAGGGGTAAAGGGAGAGATGAACATAAGAGCTGACAGGGACAAGAAAAAGAGAAGTAGAAACAGAAGAAAGAAGAAAAATTCAGCCTTCTGAGCAAAGCCTCTTCTCAGATTTTCTAAAAGGATAAAGGTTTAAAGTGAAGACAAAGAGTCACAGGAAGTAAGGCTAAAAGACAAACTATTTAAGGAAAAGGAAAGTTATCACTTTCTTTTGGCTTAAAGCCCCCCATCAAGCATTTAATGAGCAAACTTGTGTGTCTTCGCCAGCACACTGGTATGAAATTGCAAACCTCAGACCCATTTCTTTCCCATTGTTCCACTGTTATCCTAGCGTTCTAAAATACATACAGCTGGCGGCTCTGCCTGTCCTCAGCAGTCTTCCTCTCTGCTGCACACATCCACAGGCTTGCATAGGCTGTGTAGGTACAGCCACAAACCAACATTTACTTTCAGTTACAAGTAATTTGCAAGTTACCAACTCTAAATGACAAAAGAGGAAGGAGCAGAGTTAATATTTCATTGGAGGGAAAAGAAGAATATAGAACAAATTTAGAAAGAAGGTTGCAGATGAAACTTTGGTCAGGGAAAGTGCAAAGCAGCCATATGTTCTAGGTACAATACCACAGATCTCCCAGGAGAAGAGCCCAGATGCTATGTAGAATGTGACTTTGTCATTGAGGCAAATGAGAATAAGAAAGAAAGAAGAAACAGGAAAAGAAAGATTCCTAGTCTTAAATGCCACCTAAATCTAATTACCCTAAACTGAGGCAAGATGAGAAAGCGTTAGCCTAAACTGAGACCTTGCTGTTGTTCAGTGAATGCAGCTTTCTGAGTTTCATCATATTTTCTTTTGAGACTCCTGTGATGCAATACATCCCAGTCTGCAGTAATGCTGCTCTTTGTGCTTCTTCCTTCCTGCCCATTTCTCAGTGTGGTGTGTCACACTGAGCTGCTGCACTGTATTTTTTATTTCTTCCATCAGCTTTCATCTCAATTCAAATAGATCTGCTGCTGTTGTCAGCAGCCCCATAAACCAGGTCTGTGCTGGAATATTACAAGGGCTTCTAATTATGAAGAGGAGATAAGTAGGGCTTTCTTTATCACTTATTACACTGGTTTTCTACCTCTGAGATTAAGGCTCCATCCCAGCATGCATTTTGTATTTCTGGATAGGTCTTCAGTGAGAGAAATACGTAAAAATAATTGCCACAAAATTTAATTTAGGTCTTGCAACTAGCATTACAAATTGCCCTTTCCACAAAAATTCTCCAAACCTTCAGCTCTTTCCTATCCCCATCAAAGAAGTTACTGAGGAAAACAAAAACCAGACTTTATATTTGCTTGTTATTTATTTGAAATGTGATCAACTGGTAGTGCCTTGGCCTTCAAATTGACTTTGTTACCTTCTTTTCTTAGCCTGGAGGAGAACTGTGGACAATGTATTCATGCTACCAGATAAACTTCCTACAGGAATGATCTTCCTGAGAGTGTAAGCAGCCCCAGTACAGTCAAGAAGCAAAAGTAACATGGTACTAAAAGTTATGCATTCCCCAATAGTTCTCTAAGAACTAAAGGTCTTTATGTTTCAAAGTCCTAATACAGCAAAACTACTGCAAGAACTCATTAGCTAACAGTATTAAATAGTACCCGTTCCCCTAAGTCAGCTGTGAAAAGTGAAAAGTGTGATTCATTCAGACATTGTCAGTGAGGTGCACTGGCCAGGGCATATCTGGAATCTGTGTCCAGCTTTGAAGGGGAAGTGGAGAAAGTAGAGAGGGTCCGTCTGAGGGTCACCAAGACAGTTGTGGCATCAAGGAGTGGTCAGCCATTAGGAATGACAGAGGTGGGGTTGTTCACTCTGCCAAGGAAGAGCTGAGCAGTAATCTATTAGCAGCCTACAACACTCGAAGGGGAGTCACAAGGATGATGAAGCAAAACTGTCCTCCATGTTAACAGATAGTGTAACAAGGATCTCAGCTAGGGAGGTTTGGACTTGGCTGGGAGGACAGTACAGCACTGCAGCAGGTCCAGACCATCATTTCCCCAGGGAGACAGTGAAATTTCCGTCCTGGGGGCTTTTCAAGTCTTACATGGATAAAGCCACAGCTAACCTAATCTAGCACTGGCAAGAGTCCCAAGTCACACAGGAGGTTAGACCAGATGATCTCCAAAGGTCCCTTCTGACCAACATTTTTATGACTCTGTACTAAAAGTAAAACAAGAAGTCAGGAGTGCTTCAAGACCAGTTCAGTCATGGCAAAGTAAATTAAGCAACATCATCAAATTATTGCTTGGCTCGTGTCGCTGACATTTGTGGTGAAGTAACTATATTTGAATTGCATAATTCAGAATCCTCAGTGGCAGTTTCAGTAAGAGTTCTAGTAATGTAAGGCACATGGATTTTAAATCACATTACCCTTTCAACTCTAGAGATGTAAATTGCTGAGGAGTACTAGTGGATAACTTACATCAGAGATGTCCAGGCCAAGTTTCATTTATACAGGAACTGCATTCTTGATCAGTTTTATTGTGCTGGCACTTTTCCTTAAAGCTAAATTTACTTTTAAATAAAAGCACCATAACAGACTGGAAAATTTATCTCCTTCTAAAAACAAGGCTTTCCAAAGAAATTCTCCAAAAGTGAACAGAAAGGAAAAAGCAGCCAAAGGGAAAAAAAAAAGGAAAACACTGATTAATGAGATTTGTTTGTTCTGGGGTATGATCAAACAGGCCAGCACTACAGTCAGTGATAAAAGAAGGCAAAGTGCTGCGCAGACTGCTATATTCATCTGCTTAAAATTCACATGGTCTGAGTTCTAGAATAATTTGCTCCACACCATCTGGCAGACATAAGAAGTATGAATATATAGTGGGGGGAGGGCATGAGGAAATTTTCTGCATTTCAGTAGCATGTAGAAATACTCTATTGAGGTTTGAAACTTATGTTCAATACATTAAGTGCACAGGTAAACTGTAAACAATCCAATAAATGCTAATTTTTAAAACACTTAAAAACAAACTTACTACAGTAGTATAATCCCACTCTTTGTACCTTGTATTTGAACTCAGAATATAACACAAGCCGTGAAATGCAATGAAGCAAGTGAGCACAAGTATTACTCAGTGGTCAGTATGAATTGTACAATGTCATCCATGCCCAAACCAGAGAGTATGACTGTTGTAGCTCTCAGCTAAACCTCTTAGCTTCACTTACAAGCTCAGATTTTAAAAACTGCTGCTTGCAACAGTGAAAACCTCCAGTGTGAGTCAAGGAGACACCACAGAAAAAAATATTACTGGTAGATTCAAGCTGCCGTGGGATAGATATATGTAGAATGAACATGCATATCCAAAGAAAATATGAGAGCCACTTTTCTAAATGTGTTTCTACATTGTCACTACAGAAAGCATACTATTCAAATACATTTTACTTTCATAGTTTGCTGTGGAGACTAGGTAGTTTTTTCTAGTTTTGGATAAGGACCGAACTGCTTTCAGCCAAAATTATGGCTGTTTGACAAAGGTATACAATTTATCCATCAGCTATTTTTTTTACACAGTAGAAACAATGTTTTTGCTATACTTTTAATTACAATGATTATGTGACTGCATGCAAGTTTATTCCCATAGAAGAGAATGTCAGTTATCAGAGTGAGCAGTTTCCAAAGTTTGTCCTGTCCTTTAGTCACCAAGGAATTGTTAGAGAGTGCAGAAGCTCATATTGCTTGTGTATATGTCCTTGTTGTTCTCAAATTTGTGCTTAAAAACCTGTGGCTAATAAGACAGAGAGGAGCAGCTGAGTAGCAGTTTTCTCTAATGCGAAGTGCCTGTGATGGTGAGATTCTGACAGGTGGGCTCAAGAGGATTCATTTGGGACAGTTTTGGATGCTCCTGGTCTGCCAACTTTTCCATCCTGTCTAGGAGGCTGCTTATATCCCATGGGAAGCCTTTGTATGCCTCTGCCACCCACCTGCCCCAGGTGTATTGTAGCTGCTGGTTTGACTATGGCACATCCCACCCTACTGTCTCTGCCCTTGCAGTGTAACTACACCAGAGTAAGGAGGGGAACAGTCTCAACTGACTAAAGCAAGGTATCCTGAATCCCTTACCAGACAGCTTTAAGAATTCCATCTTCCATAAATACAAAAATTTGGACCAATAAAAGATATAAATTCAATCGTTATATTCATACAAGCTTATTGGCTGAGCCATATGTGTGGGAGCTGATGCTGCCACATTACAGAAAGAAAGAGTTAACCCTTATAAACATCTCTGTCCCAAGGGTGCTACTCAGCTACACATCTTAGATGACCAGAGTGTTTCCGCTTCTCCAGGCTGCTGTGAAGGGTATTTAATTACAGAGATACTGCTGTCCCAGTGCTATTACAGCATTGCAAGGCAGTCATAAAGGCTGAGAAAGCATTCTCCTGCTAAGCTTCTGTTGTTAAGTGGCTTATAAAGTTTCCAAAATGTGACCTTTAGAGCTGAAATTTATTATGCTTGCTTTATACCCAAGACAAATTTAATTAGGCAGTTTAGAAGAAAACCTGTTTACCAAATGCTAAATCATCTAGGTGGTAAAGAAGTATTTTTTAATTGCTAAAATAATTCTTCAAATGCAGGGGAAAATTGTACAAAAATAGAACTTTTTTTTTTTTCACTTTAGGCTTGCCACATGCTGAACAGTAATCTCATTGAATGCAATCCTTTTTCAGATTTCCCTGTGTCGCTTGCAGTCAGTTTTCTCTCTCAGAACAGTCTCTGATGGTAATTTCCACATGTTTGCGCTTCCTGTCTCAAGTTAGTGTCTGCAACTTGCTCTTGCTAGAGCTATGGCAACAGCAAGTGGTGGCCAAATAGCATTCTTACAGTGAATAGCATTCAGTTCAGCTTAGTGTGGAAGAATGTCAATATCTTTGCAGGGTCAGCCTGTTTGCTCTTATTAGAAAACTGGCATAAGTTTTTCCTGTAGAGAAAGATGAAGTTTCAGTGCTTAGTAAATAGTAAATTCCCCTTTAAAAGCTAGATCGAGACAGTCATGCAGGAAACTAGTAGTGCACATAACCATGCTGTGACTTTTATCACTGATCAAGTAAAATAAAGAGTTCATGGCTTTTTTATAGCATTTTACTGGCATGTGTCAATGGTGTACTGACACAGGTGTGTGCATTTAGCCAGTAGAAGCACTATTGCTTCCAAAGAAAGGAAATGAGGAGAGAAAATGGGACTGGGAAGAAACTGATCCTGCAGTGTCACGAGGCGTGGCTAGCTGGACACTTGGGGTGAAGGACCAAAAGGCAGGTGGAGGACAGTGAGCAGTAGCTCCTGATGGTTTGAATGGGATAGGGCTGTGCAGATGAACCTAAACATCACCTCTACTGATGGACCAAAAGCCAAGAATGACAGGGAAATTTATAGGAGTGGGGTGGCTGGTAACAGATGTCCTGGAGACAAAGAACCCTGAGGGCGTTGCACTGTGGAGTCAGGATGAAATCTAGTCACTTACTATATTTTTATCTGCAATTGTTATTAATACTTTCTAGGCTGTTTTCATCAGTCTTACAAAAGAAAAACCTAGGGCCTGAAGAGCCTACTATGGTAGGGCTTATTTACTTCTGAACTGTTTTTCCTTATCACACTATGAGTGTCTGGGGACTGGTATACAATCATTTCAGGAGAAACACTCTTCTGTGGGATCAGGTACAGTAGCAGTTTCATTCAGTCTCTCTATGAAAGCAAGTGGCCACTCGGAGATTGGCCAGCCAGATTCTAAGACAACTGCTCGATATCTGTACCTCATAGAAGAGGATGGAGTTTGGAAAAATGAAGAAACAAGAGGGCAGGTGAAGATATAAAAAGGGAATGTTGGGGTTTGGAGTCCTTCTTTTTGTTTCTCTTATCTTAGGGAATTTTTTGCCCATACGTTGCTAAGACACCATAACGACTGGGTGCTTAGGAAAAACAATAGAAAGACCAGTCGAGAAAAAAAACTTGTAAGTAGCTATTCCCTTATTTGGACATTCCCTCTTGAAGGAGGCGGAGATCTCGGGACAGCTGGGCTGGGAAAAAGGAAGGGGAGCAGTAGCTCGCCCTCTTTGCCTCTCGGCATTCAGAAGAGAGGGAAGCTGCCATTGCTTGTCACCACTGCGGAGTTTTCCTGGCTCCTGCTGCCTGCCTGCCTCTCCCGGAGCCAGCCCCTGCTAGCCGTGGCTTGGGAGCCGGGCTGCCCTGCCCTGCCCAGCCCTGCCGGACCCCTGCTGCAGCTTCGGGGTTTTTGCCCACAAGAAGTCCAGGCTCCATCCCTGCTGGGGCCGTGCCTGCCATCACTGCCAGGGAGAGACAGCCGAGACCTGCGCTACAGCGCCCCCTGCAGCCGAGGAGGAGCCATCGCACCCGTCCTGCCCAATTGCTAACAGGGAGCAAGAAGAGACTGGACTGGGGGTTTGCTCTGTTCTTGTTTGTTGTGGTTGCCATTGTTGTTGTTTGTCTGTCTTGATGGATATATATATATATATATATATACATAGTAGTAAAGAACTGTTATTCCTTTTCCCACAACATTGCCTGAAAGCCCCTTTAATTTCAAAATTATACTAATTCGGAGGGAAGGGGATTACATTTCCTATTCCCAGGGAGGCTCCTGCCTTCCTTAGCAGACACCTGTCCTCAAACTAGGACAGGGAATAAGAAAGCAAAGGAAAGAAAAAACAAGAAAGAGTAAGGAAAGAATGATAAAGGATAAGGATGTTTCTATCAAGGAAAAAAGAGAATGGAGAAGGCTAAAAAGAGTAAAAAGATATTAAAGACAACAAAGTGAGTCAGGGAAAGAAGTTGTAGAACCTCAGGCTGCTGTGTTTTGTGTAGCTCTGTGTATATGTTATGCAAATAGACTGTTTTGCATATATAAGAATAATTACAGACATCAGTTTAAAAATAAATTAATATCAATTATAAGTATTAGCTAATAGCTCTTTTGAATTAAGTCCTTTGTTTATCTACAAGAAAAGTTTTCCACAGATACAACTATATCTGTATTGCTCCTCCCCAGTCAGAGAAGGATGTGTCTCCTGTGGACAACTGATTGGCCTCCACGGCTGATGCAATTTGCAGCCTTGGTGATGAGCTTGTAAACTATTCCATAGTATAATAATAGCATGATTTAGGGGCAGGAATATTTCAAATAAAGGTTTCATGGATGGGTCTA
Source organism: Orthonyx spaldingii (assembly GCA_013397795.1). Taxonomy (NCBI): domain Eukaryota; kingdom Metazoa; phylum Chordata; class Aves; order Passeriformes; family Orthonychidae; genus Orthonyx; species Orthonyx spaldingii. The sequence continues at coordinate 97,782 of VZTJ01002253.1, read as the reverse complement.
ATGCCTTATGTACACACAAACATTACTTCAGGACAAGGTAAGGCACAAGTTTAATAAGGAACAGTTCTTGTACGATAATTCCTAGTGTAAAAACATCCCCTGTAGCTGAAGCAATTCCTTTTCCAATTCTTAGTTTAAAGTGCTTCCAGAGTGTTTAGTTTAACAAAACCTGTATTGGTCCCTTCATATAGAAGCTCATAGAGATTAATTTTTAATCGTTGTTCAGTTGAGCTGGTTTCAGCTGGTGACCTTATAGGGGGAAAGATCCATGTCCAAAATGTCACACCTGTCTCAGCATATGTCACCAGACCTGCCTGGCTGGCATTGCTTTCAAACATACACAGTTAGTCCAGGGGTAAAGAGAGTAGGGAAGACCAGAAAACTGAGGGAGCAAATGGTACACAGTAGAGAAGGAGGTGCAAGTAGCAGCTCCCAGCAGTTTCTCTGCTGAAGGTTTGCATGTTTTTCAACTGTACCAAATTATAAGATAGATCTTGAAACTCATGTGTTCTGGATTCCAGATATTTAAAAAAAAAAAAAAAAAAAAAGTGGTAAAGTACATAAGTTACTCACGTGGTCATTGCTTGGTAACCAGACTCTAATTACAGGTAGATTAAGGAAGCAAACAGTTCTGGTAACAGCACAGTAAGGTACCGCAAAAACAACTGTCTTGACAACTCCTGTTGAGGTCTTGTATTGAAGGCCGTTGCATGATTCATCCCTAACTTTATATTTCCTGGAATTTACTGGTGTTCCCGCAATTTTAGCACTACTAGCATGGATCTTTGATCATTGGAACTATCTATAATATATTTAACAAAGATAGAGTTATCTTTTATATAAGTAATTTAACATCCAACATGCAGCAGGACTCAAGGTCTGTCTTTCCAATACTTTTAGGAGTTTTTTTAAGGACAGAAGGCATATTTATCTATCCATTTAACATAGGCATACCAAGTATGCATGGCTACAGTATTCACAGTTTACTGGTAAATCTGAAAGCAATTCATGTTAAACAAGTATGTAATCCAATTTCTTTCCAACAGAAGCCCCTCAAAATTAAATAATGTTTTGTCTTTCCCCATAATTACTCCCAATTTTACTATCTTTACATAGTTACGAGTTTATAGTATTGCTGGGACTTCTGTCATTCCTATTGTACTTTATAAAATTATCATTCACTGTAATGGATTTTTTCCTTGTCTCTTGCTTCTCTTGTTAATTTGTGTGCTTGTAACATTCAGTCTATTTGTATCACCACTTCCCATTTGTTATGACTCCCAATGTAATTTATTATACATGCCACTAACATGCATGATTTTTCATTGCTACATTTATTTTATCACTCAATCAAGATGGCTTTTAGCTAAATATTTTCTTGATTGTGAAAGCAATTTCTTTGGTCCAATCCTGAAATATACATCTATATTTAGAAGTCCAGCGGTAAGTTTTAAAGAAAACCTCATTTATGCAAACAAAAATATTACAAATATTTTATCCAAGGCTAAATATCAGACAAATATATTTTCCTGTTTTTTACAATGTATCCACATCCTGTTACATCAGAATGCTACAGCTAGAAAAATTAATTTATGGGTGAAAATATTTAATTGCATGCTAAATACAGTTTGTATTATGTTAAGTGTAAAATATGAAACCAAGTATTAAGAATCATTAGTGGTATGTGATAATTAAAGTCTATATGTAACTGAGGATTTCTTATCTGCAAGTTTAATGTAGAGAGCTCATTGGATTTCTAAAACCAGTCATTGGGGACTGGACAAATGATATTTACACTCTTAATTATCCTGTGAGATTAGTGTTTGTGGTTTCTATAAGTAGGTCACGAACATAGCAATGAAAATTAATTGTGCTACAGAATGGCAATGATTCATATGTTTTCTAATCATAATTTTAGTAGTATTTTAAAGATAAGCATCCTTAAATATTTTATTTTTAAGAAGATCTATTAACAACATTCAAAGGATACTTTAAAAACAGAACAAAACACCACTCTCAGTGGAAGTAATTTCTCTGCATTTATCCAGTGTTACTTTGCAGTACAATTACTTCCATCTTCAGAGATACGCAGAGTCAGCACTCCATCACTTGTGTTGTCTGTCAAAAATATATGTCCCCAACTGAATTTTGTTCTTTTTAAAATGTAGTGAATGTGAAGATATGGTATGTCACCAAGGAAAGATTCTGAGTCTATTGTTTAAATCAGCTGTGGTGCCACTTTCAATAGAAATATGCTGGGCTTTATGTCCACATATGTAATTGTTTTCCACTATGCTTCAGAGTTCATTACTCTGTGATGTTCTTACTCCTAGACACTCCTTACAACACTGCTGGCACAACATGATGCTCTGCAAATGTCAGCAAAGACTCCTGCCACATGCTGTAACTGCTGACTTTTTTCTTCATTTGCTCCATAAACATTAGTCTCAAAATCACAACATTTTAAGGCATTACCAGCCTCCATGGGTTTATCCTTTCATTACACCCATTTGTTTTAGTTATTACATTAGTTCAATTTCCACAGTCAGAGTTACACTAGTGTATCAGCATTTCCCACTTCAGTTGTTTCCAGTGCATTAAAAATTAGTCATAAATACTGTTTCATGATCAAATTTGGCGTAACTTGCTTTACAGGTCAAGCAAACACATTTTTCTTTCACAGATTAAAAGCTAAATCTGTTTGATCATATTTAAGCCATTTCATTAGTTGGAAAACATTTAGGTTTATTAATTTGGAAACACCATGACAAGTTCTGCTGTTATTTATACTACTGTTAGTCCAGAGTAACTCAACTGTATTGAGTAGATTAGTCTGAATTTGTACTCGTTTTTATAAAAACAGTCAAAACTTGGCCCCTTTTAACTTAAATAAATAGTGGGTAGGGAAAAAAATAAATGCAAAGAAAAGAAACAGATTGATTAGAAAAAAAATTGCCTGCTCATTGAATGGTCAAAATGAATGATTCTTTGGGATTGCAATACTTGCCCTGGGAAGGGACGGAAGGAAGGACGGAAGGGACGGAAGGATGGAAGGAAGGAAGGAAGGAAGGAAGGAAGGAAGGAAGGAAGGAAGGAAGGAAGGTGATTGCAGATGCATTTCCCACTGATAGTTCTGTTTTTCCAGTTCAGATGGGGATTTAATTTATTTTTATTTGAATTAGTGAATAGCAAGAGGAAACTGCTGTCTTGAGGAGCAAAGCTGCCTTTCCTGAGTAAGCATTTACCTCTTTCACATATGGAAAGAGTGGTTAATGTATAAAGAGGGTTTCTGCACCATGTCTACTCACAAACCATTCAGATCACCAGAAAACCTTGAAGGCAAATATTTTAAAGCTCAATAACCTTTCACTGGTGCCAAAAGCATTTTATAAGATCAAGAGCTGCCATGGAGAAGTCTTCTCAAGTGCATCTCTTGCTTGTGAACACAATGCTGTGAGAGTTACAATGACATTTTAGATTACTTTTGGTTTAGGTTTCTTATTTAAGGCTAAGTTTTCTGTAAAAGGTGGATCAGACTTGTCATGTTGGAATAGCTCCTCTGTAGGTTTTTAATGTGGCAAATACTGGAGCACCTTTTGTTCCCAGGAGCATCTCAGACCATTGCACATTATTCAGAGGATTTCAAGATTCCATAGCTGTATAAATCCTTGAATTAAAATTCCTCTAAGGTAGGCTACGGCAGTCTTGATGTAGGTGGGTGGGTTAAATGTTCTTTCTATCTCCTGAAACCCAACAGCTTTGCCAGGTGACAGTAGCTGCCTCTGCTACTGAGCTGCACTTCTTGGCACCTTTTGGAATTTTTGCATAGTCATATATCTCTCTGACAAGGATATAGCTGCTGCTTTCTGTTTGATGGCTGTGCCACTGATGGATTCCTTCTCCAAAATCCAGCAAGGAAACCCTTCCAACCCAAATGAAGATCAATCGCACTGCACCTGAAGTTTTGATAAATACTTTGATCATCCAATAATGACTAATTGCTTTAGGGGAGCACAGTAATTCTGAGGACAGTCATTTATCAAACAAGGGAGAAGAGAAGCTTGGACCTTTACAATGAAGTTAGCCATCCTGCTTTACTATCTATGTTTTATTTTATACAGTGGAGGTCAGCAAAGAGAGCCTCTCCTACTCTCTTTAAATTAATGAGTAAGCCTCTCTGAAGCCTAAGAATAAGCACAATGTGAATGTTACTGCAAATGATGTTCCTTGTCTACAGTCTCTGTCCTTACCCAGTTCGTTTGATTTCTGAAGGAGATTATCAAAAGACATTGATAAGAAATGGCCAAGCACATTGTCAGTTACAGAAATGGTTTCCACATCTGTAAATGATGAGCTCCTCCAGCTTTTTGCTGTCTTCTGAAACCCACCTGGCTAAAATAACCATGAGTACTTCATGTTGTGCCCATGAGAAGATGAATCCAGATGTGGGAGATACAGAGCCAGGAGCTGCACTTTTCTCCTATGCTGAAATCACTGTGTCTCACATATGGGCCCTCTCGCCAGCTGTCCCTGACCCTGGGGGTCCTTGCCAAAGCAAAGCCAGCGTCCTCCTTACCTTCTGCTGGAAATACAGGACTTACCTGCTTCTCTGGCTAGTTTTGTCACGAAGTGCGGGTCACACTTCAGCTGCAGTATCCACGCTGACCTGCGGGTGGAAGTCCTGCAGAAGGAAAGGAGACACACGGAGGCAAGTTTCTGAAACACTGAAAATCCAAGAACGTTACCAAGACCCTCATACAGTGTCCCTCTGGAGGATATTTTGGAGGAACTATCTTGCTGTCCTCTACCAGTGACAGTGACCTCTTCTAGAAGCAGCTGTGCTTCTATCCTCTCTCGAGGTGTCAGTGAACTCAAGAGAGTGACCAAGTATCAATTGCACTTTGTGGGCTATGGAAAGTATCTGGCATCTCTCCCTTGGACGTGTGCAGCGGTGGCTGAAATTAATACATCAGTCCATAAGGTACTGCTTTAGTTCATGCTATGGGAGCTAAGGAGCAAAAGCACTACCTATTCTGTCATATCCATGTACCAGAAGGCATTGCAGACAGTGAGGATAATCTTTCAATTACCACAGAAAAACTGAGAAAGACTGGGGGATAGGAACCCTTGGACATAAGAGGCAATGAGTGAATGCCTCTTTGGTCAGCTCACCATTGGATTCATGCTGTCTCCTTGTGCATTTTTATGTACCTTCCAGTCAGGAAGCAACTTAGCTGAAGCCCACAAGATTTCATGCTGCACATGGGCAAGGGTAAAATCTTTTCAATTTTAGTGTGATAACCATAGAGGTTGGAAGCCTCAGAGAAAAACCTGCATTGCTTTGAAAGGAGAAAAGATTGCACTTGATCTCTTCCTTTGCATAGAAACCACCTCTGGAGTCAGCTGGCCATAGTATCCAATACTCCATCTTCATCTAAGCATGGAGTTTTGAACTGCCACTTGCACTTAGAAAATCTAAGTCAGATTTCAAATGCTGTGAATTGTTGTCACCCTGGAGGTCAAATGCCCAGAACAGAGGAGCATCTATAGCAAGGATGCTTTAAAGCTGTATGCATACCTCACGTGCAAGGCTATCTTTGTTACATCTTGATAATAGATTGGGCACCATACTTTAAGCAGTAGCTGATGTGAACTTAACTTGTCCCAAGACAGTTCTCAAATCAAGCTTTATATACATAGGTATAAAACTCACTTGTTACCTCTAGCACAAGAGAGTGTACTGATGAACACATTCAGATTCCAAGACTTGGACTTTACTTTCTAGGGTTGCTGGTTATTATTCTGGCATATTTTCGTGGTATTAAGCATACTGTTCCTCAGAGATCGATCTAGAAAAGCCCCAACCTCATTCTTGTTAACAAGGTGTTGATGCTATAGGAAGTATAGTGGAGAACAAAGAAGGAAAAAGAAACTGCATGCATGAATATTCCTGTTACAACTCCTGTATAATTTCCATCATAATGCTAGATAAGTAAATAGATAATACTGATAGAGCTGGCAAGCCAACTACTCTAATGAATTCTTCTTAGAGTGGCAATAGCCTCATCTGCCAGCTCAGAGCAACCACAGAGCTGAGTGGCTGGTTGTCTTCTTTGCCAGCCCTGTTCTCTTGACACAGATAGACCTATTATACACCTGGTTCTTTCTTAATTTGGCCAGCATAATGATTCCTGGTAAGCCCAAAAATAGGGCTGAAAAAACCAGTTAAAGATTTGGGTGAGAATAAGGTGTGAGGGTTCTTTCTTTCTTAGACTCTCCTTGCTTGCAGACACCAGTTTTGCCTTGGAAACCAACTTTTACATAGGATGGCTAATGCACACTAAAGTGATTACATTATGAAGGATATAGACACTTCAGATCCTTGGATATAAACAAGCATCCTTTGTTTATGGCAAACGAAATGATGTGAAAACTACTGTCCATGTGTCATGGTTTAACGAAGCAACACACAGCACTCACCCACTCCATCCACCAGCAGGATGGGGGGAGAATGAGAAGGGTAAAAGTGAAAAAGAAACTTGTGGGTTGAGATAAGAACAGTTTAATGATCAAAATTTTATAATAATAATGATTTGTGAAAAGTAAGGAAAAGATGGGAAAAAGATAACAGAGGAAGATAAAACCCCAGAAAGACAAATGATGCAAATGAAAATAATCACTCACCACCAGTGCACTGGTACGCAGCCAAACCCCGAGCAGCAGCCCACCCACCAGATTTCCTCCTCTCCCATTTTTATACACTGAGCATGACGCCATATGGTATGGAATATCCTTCTGGGCAGTTGTCAGCTGTACCAGCCATGTCTCCTTCCAATATCTTGCGTACCTCCAGCCTGCTCATTGATGGGATGAAGTGAGAAACAGGAAGGTCCTTCGACACTGTGTAAGCACTGCTCAGCAGTAACTAAAACATCTCTGTGTCATAAACACTGTTCTCAGCACAAATCCAAAACACAGACCCGCATCAGCTACAATAAAGAAAATTTAACTCTATCCCCACAAAAACCTGCACAGCCTGACAGATTGTCTAGAATCCTCCCCTTCTCCATACTCCTACTCATAAACCTTCATGCACAGAAATTCACTGATATCTGCGTCTTCCTATTATCATAAACTTCCCAGAATCTGAAGGTCATGGAAGAGTATCTAATCTTTAGAAGGACAGACTGAAAACAATGCAAAGACTAGGCAAACTGACTCACAGGCTGAGAATATCAATGTCTCACAGTCCTTTCCCTTTGGAAGAGGTAGTAACAAAGTTGAACAGTTCTTTAGTTGTTTGCACTGAACCAAGGGGTTCTTGGTATAACATCTTGGCAGAGACTACCTGTTTAGACTGCAAGTCTGATGATGATAGCCAGTAGCATATGAGTAAGGAGAAATTGCAAGAACAGAACAAATATATCATCAAACATTCCTGAGAAAACTCTCAAAGCCTTCTGCAGTCAGCAGCCTGTTTCCTGAGACAACCATGGAGCTTACATTCTCCACATTTTATTTTCTCACGCACCTCTGGAACCACATTCATGACATGATGTGATACATTCTCACACAGCTGGCATAGTCACCTCTGTGCAGCAAACACTCCCCAGGCCACATGGAGTTTGCTTTTCTACTGCTTCAGTCCCCCTAACAGCACGCTTTTGTGAAATGGCTCTTTTTTTACAGGTATAGCTATGGGTGGAAGAGCAGTGCTTAGCACTGTGGGTGCCCTCAGTCTGCACATAATCATTCAGCCCCTTGCATAATCAGGTTATGTTTCAAAGACTTCTCTTTGTTGTGCTTGTTTTTACCCACATATTGCAGGTTTATACGGGTTCAAGATTGTTTAATATGACTGTTTAAGACCATTTCCATGGTTTGGCTCTCTGATGGACAGAAGCAAAGGCCTTAGAAGCAAATTTTCAAGGTGTGCTCCTATGCCAAGTTCTGCCTCATTCTCTTATAAACACAGCTAAAGACAAATATACAATAACTGTGGATTTCAGAACTTCAGGCGAATTGCAGCACCCTGAATTATATGTCTTGAAGGACCAGGCATTCTCCCACTCACTGATTTCTACCTATTCTGCAGCTACTCCTACTCCCACCTTTAACATCATGTACACATAAAGAACAAAAAACTAAAATATAGGAAGATACATCACACTTAAGGATACTTTATTTTTAAAATAAAGCTATGTAATCTGCCATCTCCAGACATCTCCAATGCTGATCCCTATCAGCAACATTAGATGCTCAAACATTGCTATTCTGATAAAAAAACCAGCCAAATAGAAAACCCAAACCAAAACCAAACCAAAGCAAACAATAACAACAACAACAACGACAGAAAAAAAGGAAAAGCAACTCAGTATTGTGGTGCAGAAATCAGCAGTTTATTATTTTTTTAAACTCAGCAGTAGAACAGGAAGAAAAAAGTCACATAACCTATGTACGCTTCAGTTTTCCGTTCTGCAAAATGTGAATTGCAAAACTGAGGTCTACTAGAAAGTCAAACTATAAGATTAAGTAATTTATGCAGACTAATTTACAGATATTAATATAGAAAAGGGAAACTGGGTGCATAGTGCTACAAAATCTACATTGTTACTAACATTACATTTCTAGATTTAGTAGAACACCTCTTTTACACTTAGTAGTATAGAAATGCATAATAAAAAGAGAGTCCAAGCCTCTTCAAAGCTGTTGCTCACCATTGTTTAGAGCAAGGAGTAAAGAATGGTGTTCTTTGATCTTCTCTGTCGCCACTCTTGCTGGACTGGATGACATGCTTTCCCTTCTCTGCTCTAACTATAGATGTTGATATGTTTTGCAGTTACTATAGTTATTCAAAAGACCAATTTTTAAGGTTCCTGTGACCCAGTTATAATGGCAAAATGTCCACTCCTCTACTTACCAAGGGAATATGCTGAGAAGTCAATCTGCAGGATGCAAAGGTTTGATTTGAGTAAGAGCCTGCATGGGTGCAGTTAGAAGCAGCTAAGGCAAAAGTAAACTCCCTCTGCTCTGTATTCTGATATGGAAAAGTTTAGGAAAAGAGAATGATACAAGGAGAAAGCAATGATAAATTATCTTTAAGTTCGCACTCTCACTCTGCATTCTACATAGCCCTCAGGAGCATAAGTTAATGTTCCAGTAAGATGAAAAAGAGAGAGAGTTTTGGGAGCTGGTGCCACCTATATACACACTGAATATCAATGTCATTTATTTCACCTGACATGCTTACACAAACATGTTAAACTTCTAGAAAATTAGCTTTTCATCTTACTCTACAAAGCTGAATTTAAGCTTTGGAAGGAAACCACAGAGCAATTCTTTATTTGCTAGAAAGCTAGCTGCTTTTCGAAAGAAGGTGCTTCTAAGAATAGATACATTGATCGAAGTTATTTTGATCAGGGGACCAAAGGCTTTGGTTTTGGCATGGGTTTTCTGTTTATGTTTGTTCTTTTGTTAAGCTTCTTTCTTAGCCTGTTCTCCATCCTTCTTCTTCCCCTCCCTCCCACATGCTTTTTTTGTTTTGCTTTTGGTTTTGGGTTGTTTTTTTTCTTAGTGTTGCAGATAGCAGATGCTCCCCACTTTTTCCTTTTGAAATTGAGCATCAGGATGAGCTAGTGCTCCTGTGACAGTGCAGTTCAGCCTGGCTCTGCAGGCAGCACCAGACACTGGCTCTCCAATCCTGCCTGCCTTCATCTCCCCAATGCCAGGACATTTGCTAAAAGCAGCACTGAGGATTTGCAACATAGTGCTTAAGACTCATGCTTAGACCACTGTTTAAGTGAAAGTAGGATCAGATCCTTAATTCTTTCGGAATTGGACTCTGGTTTCTAGTTCATGAAAGCCAGCAAAGGGTCAGTGCCTTGCATTCCTCACTAGCCTTGGTTGTGTGACTTACAAATGAAGCCTCAGCAGCCTTAGTCTCAGTCTCCTGGGCCATCCCATCCCCATCTAGATAATATTTTTAAATCTAAGCACTTTTGTTCTCAGAAGCAGGTGAGATGCAAGATAAAATAGTCATTTTACAACCACCTTTCCAATAATTGGAGAAATCTGTGCCAGCTAAATTAATCCACCTCTCTCTCCCCCTCACACAAACATGTTGTATGAAAGTAAATTCTGCAATTAGTCGCCTAAATCCTGTAATCGCACCTGTCGTGCTTTGAATCCTGGCAGATGGTCCGGTCGTCGCGGTCTGTGCCTGCACGTCCAGCCCCCCAAAGGATGGCTGTCCCTGGCAGCAGTGGGAGGGCAGCCGTGGGCAGCAGGATGAGCCCCGCTCCCAGGGCTGCCGGGAGCCACGGGCTTTGCAGCAAGGGCGGATTTCTGTGCAGGCACAGCCGGGAAAGGTCCCCCACAGCTGTTACCTGGCACCGCAGGCTACGGTAAGGGAGCAGTTCTGCTTCTGAGAAACACGCAGTTTGGTCCCCAGATGGACATTTTGTCCCAAGCTCCCATTGCCCAGGAAGAGAAATAGGGATCAAAACCCTTTGGTAGGGACAGTTGTTAGTTGGATGTTGTTTGGCACAGCTGGCATTGTGGCATCGGGATGCGCAACCATCTGTAAAATCAAAGCAGACCTTCCCTGGACATGATGGAGGGCAGTTGATCTGCTGTCTGCCTTCAGACACGAAGCAGTTAATACCAAGTGTTCATAATTAGACTTCATATTACCTCTCAATTTAGGTGAACGAGGAGCATTCACACCTCTCTCAGTGCTATTATTTCAGCCTTGCTGGCTGGCAGACTCCACAAGAGAGCAATGTATCCTTGTCAGAGGGACCAGCTGTCCCTGCTTAGGTGAAACAGTCCCTTTTTTGTCATTCTGTCCCATTAAAATAATTCATCAACTCTCATGCATTTTATTAGGGGCTAATGGTGCGACCCTGTTTTCCCTTCAAATGTCCCTATTAATTACTTCTACATATTGTTGTCTGTGTTATGTGGTAAAATAATCTGCAACTTTTTCTTAATTCTTGAAAATTGGCAAACATCTGAAAAAAATTCACAACAAGTAACAACACTGTTTCTAAGACAAACCCTCTCTGGAGGTGGTAAAGCACCACTGAATTATTTTGTCTCTCTAAATACATTGCAGTTAATTGCTTTTTGGGCAGATGTCTATCACCACCTTCCTCTGAACGGAGTCCAAAAAATCCACTCATATATCACAGACCCTATGTTGGGAGCACCCTGCCTCCAGTTTTTTGGACAGCAGTTTAAGAGACAAAGAAAAGGAAGGTTAGGAATCAGTAACTTTTACAATAAACCTGTTAAGTTGAATACTGCATGTTGAAATATTAAATATTTTAAGGTATAGAGTAAAGCTCTATAGGTAATGCCTGGAAGGGTCCATAATCATACCAGAGCAGATAAAATGGAAGATTATACAAAATTTTCAGCTCACTGAAATAATTTTCTTTAGAAGTTAGTGAGTTAAATTTGAAGACACAAATGCTTTTCTGTGTCCATCTAGATCCAGAAGAAATCCTCAAAACCCAAATCTCCACTTGTTGCTTTGAACACCACACAAGCTACTTACAAGACCTGTAGTTACCTCGTGCAAAGTGGCTGTCACAAAGCACAGGCTGGATCTGGCCCTTTAGATTAGAATAGTATCTTTAATTATTGTCATGAAAGAAATGGCATGGCTTAAAAATCCATCTGATATATTCATAGGGTGCATGTATCCCCTACGTGTCAGTAGTAAGAAAAGGCAGCATGTGCTTTCAGTCCTCATTACTAGACTTCCTATTCCTAATGTGGGGATGAATGAAATGAAAGTCAATGAAACCAATGTGAAGAAGTGTCACTGTCAGATATTTACATTGCTCTCCTCTTACCACTCTCTCCTCCCCTGGAAAGTACCTTTTTAAAATATAAGACTCTGAAAGTATGACCTGTGGGACATTGCCATTGTGCCAGAAGTTTCAAGTAGATACACACTAAAAACGGGAAACACGATGGATTCCCTAAACCAGCCAGCATTAATTCCTGTTGGACAAGTAGTGCAGCTCTCTGTGGCATGCCTGTTGATAAAACAGGGGATTCAAGCCACGTACGACTCACAAAGACAGCTTGCTTTTACTGAATACCAAGGTTTCCCTTAAACCATCTCTCCTCATAAGGCAGCACTTCCCTGCCTCCAGCAGAGAGAATGCTGGATGGGACAGACATGGCTGGGTTTATAGCTGGTTTCCTCACATCCCATATGTTTCTCAGCAAGACAGAAGAACTGGCTCATTATTCAGAATACTGAATGATGCCCAGATTCATCAGTCAGTTCTTCATGAAAGGCTTTATTATCTCTGCTGCTAAGGGGGTTCAGCTCTAACCTAATCCTTGTGTTTCTTTCAAGAGAATTGTTCTCTCCATATTTCCTTTAAATTCAAATGGGTGTCCAGTCATCTTGATAACAATAAAATAGTACATCTACATCTAAGAGAGGAGTCTGAAATTTACCTTTCACATGGCCACTTGTGCCTCTTACCTATGAGTGTCTAGCGCTAAGAAACTGGTGTTGAAACTACACAACTAAGATGCAGGCTCAGGGAACAGGAGCCTGGTTTTCACTCAGTAGATAAACATGCACTAAGACTCAGACTAAAGGCATAGCTAAAATACCTCAAGTGATACAAAATTATTGGTATTATACAAAAGAAGCTGAAAATTGAGATGGACTTCCTAAAGTGAATCATGCATGTACAGGCTCAGGTAAAGAATTTTTCCTGGCATGTTTTTTGTTTGTCTCCAAGACACTTCTTGTAAATTACACATGTAAAAGTGCATGTCTGGTTATATAAGCATAGACACATGCAAACATATCATATATGATTTGGATTTGTTCTCCTTTACCACAGTTTTTGTTAATGATGAGTACAAACCATTTTTCTGTGCTTTACACTCCCAAAATTCCAAAGGACTTTTCAAGACCTATATTTATACCAGGCACACTGACCTTCCCTCTCAGTGAAACAAGAGAACTTTCCTCATTGCTCTCATGGATAGGAAAACTAGCATTTTCCTTGATGATATTCAACTCATACACAACCTGGGCTATTCTAATTTTTAAATTTATTTTATTTCTTTACAAGAAAAGTACTACCATTAGGGGCCGGAGATTTTCTATGGTTTTAGTGAAATGCCATGGAGTCTTTAACTTCCACCTGAAGAGCCAACAGACACAAACAGAAAGGACCTTGGGTTTAATGTCTCATCTAAAGGATATTCTAATGTGTTGGCCTCATTATTCACAGCAGAAAAGGCCTTTGTCATGGTCAGATGGCTTTAATGTGTTTCGTATGCTACATAAATTCAAACTTGATGGCTCATTTATTTGTTGGATTGCAGCGTTATTCAACCTAAATGAAGCCTTGGTATTTACTAATAATTTGGGCTCTGGCTGCTGTTTACTTAAGCAAGCAGTGTCTACTGTCTCCTCTGTTGTCTGTATTAAGTTTGGACTCTACTAATTCAAAGAATATTATAGAGAAGGCCAAAAATTTGCAGAGAAAATAGCTTTTCATTTGGGGACAATTATTTATCTTAGCCTTGAAAGATTAGTATTCCAATATTGCAGTTTCTGACATCAATTTTCTCAGTGTCAGAAACAACTCAGACTTCATCTAAGCTTCAAAGTACCCCTGTGAGGAAGTGAGTCATCGTTATCAACATTTTGAAGAAGGGCGAATTGAAGGTAAGAGGAGGCTGGACTCTGTATTCCATGTCAAGAGAAAGAGACTAAAATGCTTCCAGAATCCAAATCTGTCTTTTAATCTTAGGACCATATTTTCTTTTGTGATGCGACAATATTCTCTGATGAAGCTACATACAGCAATTATCAAACTATGTAGTCACACCACACCAGAAGTGTTCAGAACACAGAGATTCTCTTCTACTTTCTGAAAAATGAGGTTATAGGCTATAATGAGGAACTATGTAACTGTGTGATTACATATAGTGTGCATGCTCTATTCTACCTTGTAAAGAGATTTACCTTTTGATGTGAAGTTTCTTAAAATCTAAATTTCATAGTGGAATTTTAGTTGAATTCTCCCAAAGCTGATTTTAAAATCCTTACCCAGCTGGATACTGTGAGAGCAATCTTGAAGTTAAAAATTACCCATTAAATAAAAAAAAGTAGTCTAAGGATCCTACTGTGCCATATTAGATCCAGTCAAAAACATGAGTAAATATCCACAGCCAAGGCAAAAGATACTCATCCTTCCAGCAGAAACAGACTACTGGATTTTAACTAACTGAGTAACCACACTCAGGGGAGACCTCATAGCCATCTCACGTGTGGTTTAGGTTGGATATTAGGAGAAGGTTCTTCACCCTGAGGATGGTCGGGCACTGGAACAGGCTCCCCAGGGAAGTGGTCACAGCACCAAGCCTGACAAGGTTCCAGAAGCCTTTGGACAATGCACTCAGGCACATGGTGGTATTCTTGGAGTGTCCTATGCAGGGCCAGGAGCTGGACTTCGATGATCCTTGTGGATCCCTTCCAACACAGGATATTCTATGACTCTATGAAAAGTTCAAACTGATGATGGGATTCAGAGTGGAACAGGATCTGTATGACTAATTCACAGCTAGGAAATACATAAATATAGTATAAACAGCAAATGTTCATTTATACCAGTAAATACCATTTCAAATTTTATACATGGACCTGAATTTTCCCTTTCCTTGTAGATCCAAGTGGGGAATAACTTCAAAACTAGAAAAACAAATTTTCTGGCACTAAACGTGGGCATTCTCAGGCCAGTTCTCCCAGTCAAGTTTATTCTATGAAACAGCTGCTGCTTGCTGGATCTTCAGCCAGTTAATAATTTGCCACTCTACCAAATAACTTTTCAAGCAGTTTATTAAGTGATTAGGAGTCTGTTCATATAAATCAAGTGGACTTTATTATCCCAGCAGCAGTAATTCAGCACTGTAGCAGGAAAGATGTACCTGGAAGTACAACACAAATTCCATATTCAATACTCTTCACTTTTCTCTTGGAATTGCAAACCACATTAGCTGTGACTCAAACCCCTATTTTCTCTTTTTCCTCCCTGTGCAGGACTATGCCAGCATCCAGCCCCGCAGGGGTATTTGGTCTGGCTGGGATGGAGCTGATTTTCCTCAAAGTAGCTTGTACGGTGCTTTGGTTTGGATTTATGGCCAAAACACTGTTGATAACACAGAGATGTTTTAGCCACTGCTCAGCAGTGCTTTTAACAGAGTTATTTTCTGCCTCCTCCCACCCCAGCAGCAAAAGGAGGCTGGGGGTGCACAAGGATCTGGGAGAGGACACAGCTGGGACAGCTGACCCCAGCTGACCCAAGGGATATTCCACACCCTGTGGCATCATGCTCAGCAATAAACCGAGGGACTGAAGCTTTTCCAAAGATGCTGCTGCAGGCAGTGCTGGGAGGTGGCCTGGTGGTGAGCAGTGACTGCTTTTTCATCACAGGTTGTCTTTGCCCCTATTTCCCACCTCCACTTAAACTGTCTTTATTTCCCATAGGTTTTCTTGCTTTTGCCCTTCAAATTATCTCTGCCCTCCTGTTGGAGGGGGAGAAAATGGCTGCATGGGTGTGAGCTTCCCACCAGGGTACACACCACATGAGGCTACAAGTTGTTATGCAAACTGTTCATAGCTTCTGGAAATTTCCTGACTCAGCCTCCTCTTGAAAGAAGAGTAGAAGTTACCTCCTCAGTAGCTGTTGAGTGACCTTAGTTAGGCAAGTTCACCACTGTGACAAAACGGTGTCTCCAGGGTCAGATTATTCCTTTATTCTTCATCAATGTTCTCCTCTGATTTCTTGCTTTAAGATCATTAGCTTGAGTTAGCCCCTCACTCACAAACACACCAGTAATATTGACATTTACAGAGTTAGCTGCATGTCATCATAATCTCATGCTTTAGGAGCAACAAGTTTGCTTAAGATCCTGGTGTCATATATTAGGAATATGGAAGTTATAAAAAACTACAAAAAGCATTAGATATTTTCACTGTATTTGAAACTAACATTGAAGTACATGCCTTGTATATGGATTTTATTTTGTTGCCTATAACATGTATCAGCAGTGGAAAAGGATTCTGGAGTAAGTCATTGGGATATTTGGGATTTTATGGTGAGATACCTCTGCCACAACCATTACACTTTTTCCAGTTAAACCATTACACAACATTTGCAATGATCCAGCTTTACACATTATGAATGTGACCTGGCCTTGGCATGGTAAGAGATCTGGACCTTGCCATGGTGTAACTCTGTATCAGCTTCAGGATCAGGTGTTTCATAACATGCACAGCAGAGCTTCCAGCAGAATTACTCAGGGGCACTCCTGTTAACAAAATTTGGTAATCCTCTAATAAAAATATCCAATTCATACCTGGCTTCTACCATATCCTACATAACCTTATAATGCTCAAATTTAATAACATCTGCAGGTTTTGGGAATAAAGTCTTGCAAGTGACAACACAGATGACAACTCATGGGAGGGAGACCTGGAGGTTGAAGATGGAAAGAAGGTTTGTAACAAAATCAAGGGACAAAGAAAATGCATTTTTCTCCTTTCCCTCCCCCCCTGCATCTATTAGAACAATTTCTGATGCATTCAAAGTATTGCCTTCCCTTCAAGAAGATTACAGTAAACTATTTCTGTGTTTTTATTCTTTTTTTGCAGACATGCTAATGCTGAGAGTAGGGACAACAACCAATCCAAGGATTTCTTCATGTGCTCTGGAAAACAGCTGGTTATCCTATTTAACTGGAACTGAAAGACTCCACATTCATAAAATACCCCAGCAGGAGCCTTATTTTGTACAACTGCGTGCAAACTTCAGGGGGGAAATCTGCACCAGTACACCTCATTATATCTAATGGAATACTATTAAGAACTCCATGCCCTATGAGTTGAAAGCCTTTCTGTAAGCAGGTGGCATTCTCAGTCTTGCCTATTAATGCAGACCTCAGAGCTGATAAAAACAGAGTGCCTTCATGTGTTAGCCTCCTATCTATCCTCTGTTTTCCTAGAGCCAAACACCCAGTTTCAGAGACGCTCACCTCCTTTGTGCTGCTGGGCTGGAACTTTTGAGAGTCACCCGGCTGGACATCAGAACCCACAGAATCCTGCTCCACCTCTGGGGAGATCCTTAAACCTGGCACCATTTGGGGAGGTTTTTGTTCCACTGTACAGTCAAAAGAAAGAAAGAAAGAAAGAAAGAAAGAAAGAAAGAAAGAAAAGAATGTAAATATAAACAATACTAAGAGCATCTTCAGCTAGAAGTGACTATTCCTACATGCTTTTACTCAGAATGGCCCCTGACTTTAATTATTTATTTATTTTGGAATGAATGTGCCCAGGGAAGGAATTCAGGTGCAAATATTTACTTCAGATAGAACCTCTAGAGTCTTCAAAATATTTGTGTTAACTTTCTCAAGGTAACTTAGCAATTCAAATCTTTTTATGTAATTTTCCCAAACATGGCTCACTCATACTGGGGCCTATTTGAGAGTACAAGAAAACAGTCTTAATGACTTCCACCTAAGTGTCAAAATGATTTTAAACAAGACAAAAACTGGCTGTGTTCTTAATCCTGAACATCTGATCTCCAAAACCATTCACCACGGGAGAATTTAAACACATGCACAGGCTTACAAAAGCTGCACCAAACTAAAAGGTGTTAAGGTCAGATGAGGTCTATAACCTCTGAGATTTCAGAGTGTAAATAGGATTTAGGAGTCTGTGCTTTCACTGAGAGAACAAAATTGGATATAATGAACACACATTGTTAGACTTCATCAGTCTTACAGGGTTTCAGTTATTCTTACAAGTCAACCACTGAGATAAACATGGCTAAAAAGGTGGGGAGCCACTTTACCATAAAAACTATTTTTACTCTGTAAAAAGTTGTATTTTTAAAATTTTATTATTTCTGCTTTTCTGAAAAATACAAATTCAAAGGTTTTACAACAAACTGCTTTGAAAAGTACACAGAGGCTCAGGTCCAGAACTAGTCCATACAATTTCCAAAGGAGGTGAGTATCCAACATAGATAAGCCATACCTTTTTTTTTTTGTGCTATTTTATTCTATGGTAGCATACCACATCATCTGAGATGAAATACCTGCTCTGAGAAAGCCTCCAGGAGTTTAAGGGCTCTCCTGCACCTTGTTCAAGGACGAGGATACTCCCAGCTGCTGCTGTGTTGACTCCAGCAAGAGCCAGGGCTGTGTCCACCCAGGGCTGCCAGCGAACAGTCCCTGCCTCCACACACAGCACCCTGAGCTGGGCTCTCACCAGAGCAAGAGCTGCTCCTGATGTTAAAGCCAGGTGGGCTTTTGTCCTCCTGGAATAGGATTGCTCTCCAGTGCAGAGCAGAGCCCTCAGTGCCTGCAGGTGCCACCAAGGATTTCAGCACTAATGGGGTCCTCTTATAGGTGGAATGGGAGCACCAAGATCCTCCTGAATTTGTAAACAAAGCATTAAGGTATTTCACTTTTTTTAGTGACTTGACAAGCACCTATGATTCTACGTTAAAATGCAAACCTAGGAATGGATTTAACCTTCCTGGTTTTGGCAAAACTTTCCTGGTTTTGGCAAGCTGTGCCTTCAGTATTGGCAATTGTAATGAAGTGATGGGGAACACGGATGAACTGGCAGCCTTTCACAAACAGGTGCTGCTTGCAAGAAATAAGAGGGTCAGAAATGGGAACCTCTGGAAATTTATTTAGTCTAGCTAGCACGAATTAACCTAATCCTTGCTTCCATAGCTGCTATAATATTAAAATCCAATGAGTTCCGTTGGGTCTTTAGGCAGAAGGGAGAAAGAAATGTGGTGATGAGCACTTAAATGGTGGCTTTTTGTTAGTTTTTGTATGCTTAAGGTTTCAGACACCACTTAGTGCCAGGCAGCTCTTCCAAGACACTTTGCTTCTCCCAGAGTAATAATAGTAATGTAGATACTTTGAGATAGGGCCAGTAAATGATTTTGGTTCCTATGAGGTCTGAAAATTCTGTAATGACAGATGTGGCTTAATCCAGGAGTCACAGCCACAAAAAAACCACTAAAAGAGGCAAACTTCTTGCATTCACCTGAAAGGGACTGGATAGAATGTCAGAAAGGGAAATGGATAAAAGACATCAGGAATTTTTCATTTCCTTTCTACAGCAGAATAATGTCTTGCATATAGAGAAGAAGTAGGTGATTATCTGAACGAACTTTGCTAACTATCTTAACTACTGTCTCACACGACATTCTTACACAGAAGCTGGGGAAAAAAACCAGTCTTGATCACGCTCACATGAAGCAGGTATGAGGATGGCTGGAAATCTGTACCAAGTTTGGAAACCAGTCAGTTCCCAACAGGGAGAGCAATCTCTCACATGCAGAAGTTTGTCTATTCAGCTTTATTCAGCCTTCCTGTTAATGATGTGAATGATGGAACAAAAAGTAAACTGATTAAATTCACAGCTGACACCAGTCTGGAAGGGCTGTAAACACACTGTGGGGAAGGACTGGAATTCAAAATGTTCGTGACAAGCTGGTGAAACAATAAGGGGTGGGGAAAATAAAAAAAAAAAAAGGAGGTAACTCTATTAAGACAATGGTAAAATCCTACACATGGCAGAAATAGCAACTACTGAAATATAAAATGGAAATAATTGCATAGGCAGCAGTTCTGCTGGAAAGGATCTGCTGGAAGGGATTATGATGTAGAGAATAATATAGTCTGCATGACAAGCATGGTGGTAGTTCTTGCTGTTTGTCTGGCACACTGGGGTGTTTGTGACTTCTCTTCCAGAAAGAGGTGCACAGTCCATAGGAAAAGGTGGTCTACTCAACACAGGAGCCTACAAAATTTAGGAGGAAAGCTTAAAAGAATTGGGAATGTTTAGCTGAAAGATGGAAGAGCCATCAGTAGAGAGTTAAACTCTCAAGTGTGAATGAGGCTGTGGCAAAGAAAAGAAAAATCTGTCCCCCATGCCTGCAATAGGTACAATCAAAACAGTGGTTCCAGTCTGCAGTGAGAATCAGGCTCACAGCTGGAAAACCTGCAAGAGAAAGGATAGTCAAGCCCCAGGTGATGGCAGATACTTCAGCAATGATGAGTTTTAAAAACAGGATAGAGAAGCCTAAGTCTTGATTTACACTGGTAAGGTTGGTATGGTGTCTCTAAATCCTTGTCAGACCATAGCACAGATACAAACCAAAGGGTGATGACACATGCAAGCAGAAGGCAGGGCGTGGCCTGTTATCAATGGTTGTGTCTTTTTAGTACACTGAGGATAGAAATATCTGAAAATCAGTTCGTCTGTGATGATCATTAGACTACTGAGACAACTGCAATTAAGTGTTGTGAAAAGAGAAATTTATTTGTATTTCCTTATTTGTAGGTAAACACTGCTCATCCATCTGATCTAATGGTCCAGTGTTCCTATGGCTCCTGAGCTGGAACTTCAGCTACGCACAGAGCTGAAGTTGTACAAATATGCACAATGTGTGCAATGTACACTTTGAAATTGAAAAATCTCCAAGATATTTCCATTCATGGCCATTGGGCACTGAGCTTGAAAAAAGTCTCATGTTTATTTCTTGTCTCGTCTCAAACAGCAACCCCCTCATCAGATTAATGCTACACAGAGGAAAGGATAAACATTTTATAAAAGATCAGGGAATAAATGCAAACACAAATAATAACCTAAATTATCTAATAGCTGGGCTCCATCCCTACTTTTTACATTACATATTTATATTTCATATACACATGTGAAGATGCAATTCTGTTAAATTAGGTTGACAGACTTAGAATGAGCTTCTGAATGTAGCTTTTCCTAAAAGCTTACTTACAGATCATCTCTCCCTCACTCTCATAAAATTATTTCTTCACAAGCTATTAAAGAGGAAGAATTTCAAGACTTTTTCAAATCGGCTGACGCAGAGCGGTTTGACAGTTGCATGAGCTTCTATTTTCATGAGAAATTATTCCCCAGGGAGAATAGTGCTGTTTCCCTTTTGTTTATTTATTTGAGTTTTGTTATGGGTAATGCCCAGAAAAGTTGGAAATGCTTATAGTTCTTTTGCAAGAATATTATAAATGGATGCTTATCTCAGGCACTAAATGTTTTTATTTCTTTAAATAGAAATACCAAGGAACAGGATTAAATAGGAAAAATAAGTCATGACCAGCAACAGATTTTCCATTTGCTACAGCAAAATGTTTCATTTTCTTTTCTTTTTTTTTTTCTCCACAGGAATTGCAAACCAGTTGCTCCATCATTAATTTCTGCGGGATGTGGAGCTGCCCACAGCCCGTGCCAGCCCGATATTCCCCAGACAGGTGA
This sequence comes from Orthonyx spaldingii, assembly GCA_013397795.1. Lineage (NCBI taxonomy): Eukaryota > Metazoa > Chordata > Aves > Passeriformes > Orthonychidae > Orthonyx > Orthonyx spaldingii. The sequence continues at coordinate 76,418 of VZTJ01002253.1, read as the reverse complement.
AAAGGCTAAAACAGCTCAGCTCAGGGTAGAGCTCCCCCTCATAAGCACCAGAGCTCCATGAGGCATTCACAGGCCGTGTCGGACAACACGACAGGCAGTAAATAAATAGCCAAAGCCACTGCGCCTTCACAGACACCCTGACAGCACAGCTGCTCTCTGTGTCCTGTCTGTGTCCTGCCCTCCCTGACAGCACTGCTGCTCTCCGTGTCCTGCCCTCCCTGGCTGCACTGCTGCTCTCCACGTCCTGCCCTCCCTGACAGATGAAAGCCAGCGCTGCAGGCTTTGGGTGCAGACCCTCGGGCCCATACTGGGCCGTGCCAGACGCCACACGGGGCTGGGGCACACAGCACATACAATACCTCGCCAAACTCAATACGTGCAAGTTTTGGTGCCTTGCAGTCTCTAGCTCCACACACCAACAAATGCTGGATGCTCCTGCTGCTGCCTGACGACCCACCGGCATAACTGGCTCCCGTGACTCAGAAATGGCAGAAAGTGCCCAAAACCAAAGAAGCAGATCAGGTGCCCAAGGACTTTGACTCTGTTTCCCTCAGACAACGTATGTCCCCTTTCTTTCAGCTGCTCCAGCCTCAGCCATATGTGGAGAAAAGCAATCAGCTCCATTACTCACTCCCAAAGACATAAAAATTTCCTTCTCTGGGTGTTGTTTTCATGGAGAATCATTCTATCAAAAAACCAGAGAGTGCAGATCCAAGTGCTGGAGACATGGAAAAGGATACAACTTGCTATAAAAGGGCTCTCTCCTATGCAGTGTTTTCCTAACCGTGTGTAACTTTGTGCTGGACAAACCAAACAACATTAAGTCAAACAGCAGGATAATGCAGTAGGAAGGGTGTCATTGCAAAATGAGCCCACCAACCAACCAATTCTGAAGGTCACAGCATGGACTGGGAGCTTGTGAGCAGAGTCTGGTGTAAAGCTCACTATAAAACAAAATTCTTCCTATGTAGTCTAGATAGACTTACAGAAGTTGTTTTGAGTACTCTGTCTTGTATAGCCCAGGAGACTTTAGGACATTGCTTGAAACTCAGGATACAAAAGATCCTGTAGAACTGGAACAAAAGCAGAGGTCTATTTTTTTTTAGAGCAGTGATTGTAACACAAGTGCATGGTCAGGTCACTGTGGGCTTTCTTTCCAGTAACTGCTGTCTGCTTTAAAGACTGTCAAGCCCATTATTCGCACCCCTCTGTAACCAGAAAATTAAAACACAGGCAGTGGGTAACAACAGACTTTAATGATACACCTGGTTAGTAGCGACCATCTTTCAGACTCAAAATGAATGCCAAATCACCCTGGCAATTGCATTCCTTGTAGTTATCAGTCCTTCTCCTTTTTAAAATACATCTTGCTGACAGCGGCCCACAGCTACTATTTCCTTTTCATTCTCTGAAGTGCAGAGCACTACAAATACATCATTTCACTTTGCTGCAGTCCTTCCTGTCCCTTTGATCATCTCCTTTACACCTTCTGCATTTCTGCTTCCCTCCCTCATGTGCAGTACATCAAAAAAGAGCAGCAAGTAGGTTTTTCCAGGGATAGAATCCCACCTGGTACAGACAGCACAAATGCCACTAAAGTCAGAAACATTACTGTATTGAAGCCAGCTAAAATTCTGTCCCTACTAAGTATTTCAAAATGCCTTATAATTCAATTAAAGCTTTACAATTCTCTTCTTGGAGTACTGACTGCTGGCTCAGAAATTTCCTTGCAAAAGTGTTAAACTCAGTTGCAGTTCACTACTTTGTGATTCAAAGAGTAAACAATGAATTATGCTCCTTTCTTCCGTCCATTTGTCATGACCCCTTAAAATTGGTTTACGCTGCTAAGAAATAATTTTTCTAATAGTACCTAGACTGGATGTTTGCCTCCTGTATTTTACAAACTTAAACCAGTCCTCTTTGCATTTGGCTAGTCTTACCTGAACATATTTTGTGTCTATTTATAAAACTTGATTATAAAACTCTCAAATGTTTTAAACCCAAGCAATTTCATAATATTGCCACATGTAAGTATGGATTTTCCCAGCTCGGCGACTGCCAGTGAATGAAGTTGGGAAGAGCTGCAAAGGAGGCGGCGTTAGGCTTGGGGTGATGGGCAATCCTGGCATTTGGCCTCTCTGAGAGTGCAGCTCCCACTGAACACTGCACAGTGCTCAGAAGCACAGTGATCTGAAAAACCTGTAAATACCCTGAAGAAATACCAGTTGTCCTGTTTCATAGATTAGGAACTGAAGCCCAGAGCTAAAGGAACACATTCAATATCCCAATATTCAAAAATGAAGTTAGTTAATTCTGTATTTCCTCTCCCTGGCTAATCATCTGAGTAGTTGACATTCCTCTAGCTCTACTCTGCCTCATACATAAAGAAAAAAAATTGTCTCTCTCACATAACTGAGTATCTTGGATCCGATGTAGTATATGATACTGGTAAGATTAACACATACAATTCTACTGTTGCAGAAGCTGACAGTCCCACTCCTTATCCAGCTGGCAGAAAACATGAACTGGGGAAAGGGATTTTCTTTGCAATTTTCTTGCATTGAGAATTGTTCCAGAGTAGTAAGAGCTACTTTCTTCTCTCTACGGAAATCTAACCCTGTTAAATTGATCTTGTGACAGACAAATCCACATTTCAGCTACAACAGTGGGAAGTGCTGTGGGCAGGGCAATGCCCCTGGGAGGAGAGCATTTCTTAGTTCATGGGATGATGAAACACATGTGAACTCTCTCCGTGCTCCAGCCAGCTTCTAAGCAATTTCTCTGCACCTCAGTCTGCTGTTGCACTGCCTCAGTGCTACAGTACCACATAACTTCTCTCCTTGGAAAGAAATCACCACTAGTTCCAAGAAAAAAAAAAAAAAGAAAAGAAAAAAGGACCGGAAGGGCTGCTGGAGCAGGTATCTCGCTGAGTAAAGCAGCAGATGCTAACTAACCCTAAAACTTCACAGAGGCATCATTGACATGTATCTCAACATCTACAGTTTAAACCCAGTTTCTAAATCCACAAAAATTTTTGTATACATCCATGTAGAACAGTTTATGTTGCTCAAGCACCAGTTTCCATTTTGATTAATGAAGAAATAAATATGCTAAGTAGCTCCAGACAACCAGCACACAAGTGAGCAAACTGCCCAATTGTGCCTTAGTAAAGCTCCTTTCTCTCCCCTTCCTGCCTGCTGAAGTTCACTTGTTTTAGATGAGAACATGAAGCCACCAAAAGGCAGATTAATTTCAAAGCTTCATGGCCCCTTTTTTTTTTTTTTTTGGAAACGCCGGCGACGAACGAGAACCAGACTANTGCTTCTCCCCGCCCCCGCCCCCCCCCCCCCCCCCACCCCTCCCGCCTCTCCTGAGCCAGCGTTACCTAATTTCTACACAAACACGCAGTTTCTATAAGCGTCACCTTCAAGCAGCTCTGGCTTTCTGCCCAATCAGATCTTGGTTTAGGGGAGCAGAGGCGAAGAACTACTACTGAAGGGTTCTGCAAGGTAATCAACTTTTTGGATTTCTACTTTTTGTTTGTAATGCCTAACTAGTGGTTAAGTAGATGGATCAAGAAAAAACTGCTGGCAAATTGTCTTGCTGGAATTTGTTGAAGCAGAAAAGCCTCAGTACAAAACTCAGAAATAGATTTTAAAACATTTTGGCTT
>VZTJ01002253.1:16850-71244 GCA_013397795.1 Orthonyx spaldingii | reverse complement strand
TATTCACCCTACCCAAAACAAAAATGCCTAGAACTTTCTCCCCTCCCTTCCTTCTTCTCACCGTCCCCGCCTCCCTCCTCTCCCACAGCCCTCCCGCCTCTCCTGAGCCAGCGTTACCTAATTTCTACACAAACACGCAGTTTCTATAAGCGTCACCTTCAAGCAGCTCTGGCTTTCTGCCCAATCAGATCTTGGTTTAGGGGAGCAGAGGCGAAGAACTACTACTGAAGGGTTCTGCAAGGTAATCAACTTTTTGGATTTCTACTTTTTGTTTGTAATGCCTAACTAGTGGTTAAGTAGATGGATCAAGAAAAAACTGCTGGCAAATTGTCTTGCTGGAATTTGTTGAAGCAGAAAAGCCTCAGTACAAAACTCAGAAATAGATTTTAAAACATTTTGGCTTGCTTGCTTCCTGCAGGGAAACAGAGGCAGTTTTTAAGATCAAGATCTAACATAAAATATATAATCACTACAATTTCTTTTAGCCATGGGTGCCAGTTGTATGTGTTTAAATACACATATGCATTCTGATTTCAGTTCATCACATTAGACAGATGGAGCAAGCAGCAGTCCACCGGGACCATGTTCCAGCTGTTTCACTCAACTCCCCACCAGCTGTGTGTCTTTCTCTCCAGCCCTACTGCTGCAAAATGCCCTGAATTCTTTGTACTTTTCTGTATCTTTTGCAGACTCTAAATTGCCAAGATGCTTCTGATTCTTTCTCTGGTCACTGGGCTCGCCCTGTGTGACTCTGGTGTCATGACAGACAAGGAAACTGATCCACGCCAAGAGTCATTGCAAGCAATACAGAAACAAGTGAACGACCTCTGGCAGAATTTGCTCTACCCAGTAACACGTGGTGATGAGACTGATAGGATGGTTTACGCCTCTTGTGAAATGAAGCCTAGCTCCAAAATAGATGCTGACAAGCCACAAGTGACTGGACAAGTCTTATTCAGGCAGTGTTACTCATATGGAAGGCTGGAAGCCATTTTTTACTTGGATGGGTTTCCACTGGCTAACAATCAATCCAGTAGAGCTATACACATCCACGAGCTTGGAGACCTGAGCAATGGCTGTGATTCTATAGGGGGACACTACAACCCTTCCAGAGTGAATCACCCCCGTCACCCAGGAGATTTTGGCAACTTTCTTCCTAAAGAAGGCAAAATCAGAAAATACAAAACAAACCTCTCAGCCACAATCTTTGGTCCATATTCCATCATGGGCAGATCTGTTGTGATCCACGAGCAGGAAGATGACATGGGCAAGGGCAATAATAAGGCCAGTTTGGAAAATGGAAATGCTGGGAAACGTCTGGCTTGCTGTGTGATTGGGATAAGCAGCAAGAACTTGTGGGAAGAGAAACTGCCCGAGGTTATGGACAAGAAGAAGAGAGGGCTCAACAAAAGAATGTACAGCCAGGCTTAGGTGAAGTCCAAAATGCCAGCTACAGCCTGGGCAGCACAAAGTAACTCAGGCTGTGCCATTGGCCACTAAGATACATAGCTAAAGGATTCCTGTTACCATTTGCTTGCTGCTCTGTGAAATGCATATCACTTCTGTAGAGCCTCCTTTCTGTAAGCCCATCAATAAAATTAGCATCAACTCAACATTGTGAGTGTTTTCTTGAAGAAAAAAAGATTCCCTTTTGTTGCTTTCCTGTTTCCTCTACGGCTCCTCCAGGCCACCGAGTCCAGCCCCTGCAGCTCCCTGCCTCGGGAGCTCCGATCCTGGGCCGGGCGGTGGCTGCTCCTGGCAGGCAATGACAGACGTACCAGTTGCGTTTATCAGATTCCTTTATCCTCCCTCACGGAGGGAAAAGCGGTGAACCAGATGTGTAGTGGACAACGTGGCCAGACTGCTCAAGCCCCCTTCTCCCCTCTGTCCTTTATGCCCTCTCTCCCCGGTGGGCAGGGCGAGAGGCCAGTCAATAGACTAATGACGAGCCCGTGACAGCTGGCCAGTCCTGGGTGAACAGGGGAGGGACATGTAGAATGCAGAGCGGTGAGTGGCCAAGCCAGTAGGATGTCCCTGGTGGTTGGCACACTACCACACCTTTTCATGTAGTTTGGGAGTTGAATGCATGTAAGTAAGAATGTGGATGGATAGGGTAAATGGGCTAAAGAATCTGTGCACTGTAAGGGTCTCTTAAGGGATCGTTAGTAAGATAAAAGTAAGAATTTGACTCTCATTAGACACGATTCTGTAGTTAGGTGCCAGCTTGAAAAGCAGAAAGGTCTCTATGATGTTAACAGTGTTGGGTGTTGTGTTCTAAGACCATGGTAGTGGACTTCCCCTAGAAATAAGGGAAAGTACAGAAATTTCTATGCTGAACTTCAGATCCATTATGTTACTCTACTTGTACAAGTCTCCAGTTTGTGCCTGTTAGTAACAAACTTATGTACAAAAGTTATAATGCTGCTTAGTGATAAAATTAACAGATCAGAGAGAAATACTATTTTGAAAGCAAAAAAATACTGGGTTTGTTACTTTATACAAAACTGTAGGAAATAGTTTAGGCTGGGAGAAGTGACAGTGAAAAGATTTAAGTAAGATAATTTTCAGACTTAAAACTCTCACTTAATAAGGCTTTACTTTTTAAATTTAACACAATTCAGTGAGAATATTAAAACACCACCCCATGGCTATCATTCATCTGATACTAAGAAGAGAAAAGGAAACAAGCAGGTAGAACAAGTATATCAGGAAATGTTTTTATTAAAGATGACAAAATTTATTTATATAGTTTAACCATATTGTGCTGTTAATCCAGGCAGCAACAAAAGAGTGGTTTGCAAATAAATTAAACTGCATAATTTAGAAAGCAAACTACAAAACAGAAGCTGGTAAACAAAATGCTATCTTTTAGAAATGTAGCAGATTTTCAACACTCTCAGTTAAGATTTTGAAATACATTCCTGAGCTTACAGGGATTAAAGAAATTCCACTGTATTTATTATACAAATTCCCATATGCTTAAAAATAGTCTCACTTAGAAAAGAAGCAGCATTCTAAAAGATGCTTCTTAATCTGTCATTTTCACACACTTATTTTACAAATTCAGTGAACAGCGTTTTTCTAATAACCACAACATCATACTTTCAAATGAAATCCTTCTCACAGATAATGCATGACTTCACTCCTAGGTAAGACAACCTCCTTAAAATCAGCTTGTGAAATGCAGCTTCTCCATGCTCCTGCCACAAAATTTGCTTCCCAGTTTGCTTCCCCAAAGCCCAACACCAAAAAGGCTTACATGCCTGGTTGTGATTTCCGCACTTCTGAAGTAGTAGAAAAAGGGAACATGGGTCCTAAAACAAAACAAAACCACCCCTCCAAATCTAAGGTAGTGTTGAGTCCACAAAAAAACACTACTTAAATTTACTGGGTAAAATCATTGTTATAATAGCACAACAATATCAATTAAAGCAATATCAAGGAAGATACTGACAAAAATATTTAATTACTTATCACCTAGTACAACAAAGTCTTACTTCTACAAGTCTCTTTGTTTTGAAGTCTTGTGTTCCTGGGAGAAGGCTGAAAATGCAGCTAGAATACACATTTTCTAGAGCAGAAAGGAGAAGGGCAGTGTTGCAGCAGTGGCATCACACTGGAAATGAGGTTTTCAGAGAACTATGTATCTTACTGGAATTTAGTGATTGCAAAGATTTAAAAATGGCATCTAAGAGGGAGAATGGTATGAGGACAATTACCAAGATGTCCTAATTGTTGGGTTGTATATCAGTATGCTCTCAGAGAAAAGACATACTGAAAAGAATCAGCAAATGAGGCACTAAAACGCTGTTGATCCAGCACTGCTTCAACCTTACACCAAGCTCTTCATTAACTAATAGCATTAACTGGCTGCTAAGGGACCGTTAGCAAAATGCTCATTCGCACACCTCTGGGTCAGGAAAGACATAGGACAGGGAAATAGTAAAAGACCCTCAACATTTCTGAGCTCATCTACATAAAATCTTAACCTTCTTATTTGCTTGCCTCTGTTCTGACTGCATTGATATTTAGCTCTGTGCGGGATCAGTCTGTGAAAGATGGAAAAAATACATCTCAAATAAAATGCTACTTCATGTGACATTCAGGCATTAGAGGAAAAAATCCTGGACATTCTCCTGGAGATTTTTGTTTCTACAGCTATTTCTCTTCTGACTGTCACAAAAAATGAGTCAATAATGCAGTCAGTTACAATTACTGGGAACAGCTTAACACTCTTTCAAACACTTAAACTCTTCTTGGTCTTTTTCAGGTAATGAGGAATCTTAATGGTGATCAGGATAATAAAATAAAAACTTTTTACTGCTTCATGTCCCTAATATGCTTAAGTATTTATATAACTTTAGTTCCTAAGGACTGCTGCTTAACATCAGTGGAATGCTGCAATGTCCAATGACCCTTAAGGACAAAGTAAACATATTTGAGGAGCACTGTAAGTATGGCTTTATATCCTGCAGACAGACACTGAAAGGGTTACACAAATACACCTGCTAGGGAAAACACATGAGAACAGAGACAAGCCACATTTTTCACCTTCCGACTATCACTCCTTATATTTATATGTAATAATTTACATACAGCCTTTCTTCTGCTGAATACAAACCATTCATGGGCTCTGACACCTTGATTGTGGCAGCACCTGCTAGCTCATCTTACACATACAGAAGAGTTTGTCAGTACAGCTAATATAAACTCTCTTTATTCAGTAGCTGACAAGTGGGTTATAAAAACTTGCAGCTGGCAGTTATTTGTCAAAGAAGTACTCAATCTGGGAGGGATTTTCCTTTTTATTAGTAGTATTTTATTAAATTTGCTTTAATTCTCTCTGATTGGTTTCAAGTTCTAGGAGTGAGAAATGAACATTTACAGACAATTAGGTCCCAAGCCAGCAGAAAAATTGCCTTGACGGTTGCTGGCCCATAGTCTCTCCACAGCTGCAGAGACTATTCCTTAGGAGAGGAAAGACCTGCCTCCCCTTCCCCAACAGCTGCTAACTTCAACGTTAAGTATTCCCTCACTGCTGCCTTCCTAGAAGCAGAGTGGCACAGCTCTAGCATCAGGACTAAGCCAGCGAATGACACAGCAGCTTCCTTTTTCCCCAGTTACTATAGGAATGTTTTTCTATGACTAAACCTCTTCAAGAGAAGTTTAAGAAAGAGGCAACAATGCAAATACTCCTTCTATCATACCACAGACTGGTGAAATGAGAAGGAAAGAGTTATCCTTAATTCCAAAAAATAAGAAAATAAAAAAGGCAAAATTCCTTTAGAAAGGAGAGCACAGATGGAGTAGGCTGTCATCTACCACCCATTAACTAAGCCCAAGGGCCGTTCCAGCTCCTGTAAGTAGAGGAATGCAATTCCAGAAACTGACAGAGCCAAGTAGGTGGACAGGGCATCACTGGTTCTCCTCTTGCTGTTTTCCTTGCTTTGGAACAGCATTGCTGTTTCTCGCAGTAAGAATTCTGGCTTCTCTGATGATGTTTCCTTCAGAGCTTCAATAAAATGGGCTCTCCGTATCTGGTGAAATGACTCCCTTCATTTTCATGAGATGAGCTGGGGGAGGAAAGGAAAATTTTGTACAGTTGACAGAATACAAAGGTATAAAGGTTTGTAATGAGAGAACTATATACATGCAGGGATGGTTTTCAGAAACTTCCTGTAAGGGAATAGTGATCTTATTCTAAGGATGTACTTACAGTCACTAAATATAAAGAAAAACAGAATACAGTCTGAGAAAGATGCAAAAGCTTGCAGCCTTAAGATGCTTCTCAATTTATCACTCCAAATTTTTCATCCTTGAGAGACACTTCTCATTATTAAAATACAGTCCAGCACTAGGATCATACATGTTACAGGAGCCTAGTGACAACAAGATGAATCATTATCACGGGCTCCTTAACTACACTAATGTAAATTACATCAATGTATACAGAAACTTAAAATCATTACAAAAACCCAACATGACTAAACCTCATCACTAATTCTTTCCCTTAGGTAATTTACAGTTTTGGTACACTACAGCCAGAACTAACAGAAAAACATCTTTTTAAAATAATTATTAACAGTTCGGTGTAAAATAATCCTACAGCACACTGTTTCACTGATCATATCTGCAACAGCACAGACCCTGCAAAAGGATTACAGTGAGATGCTCAAGGGCCTGGATTTCGTACCTCAAGCCAAACTGTTATCCAAATATTCATGGTTTTCAGCAGCATCAGATGATTTCTTGTTTTCAGATTCGGAGAGCTCCTCAAAGCTGTTATTTTTGTCTGCAGTTGTAACACTGAGCCCTCCATGCCTTCCAGCATCTTCAGTACACACCACATCCATGGTGCTGCTATTTTGATGCCCCCTTTCATTTGGAATTTCAGAATCTCTCTCTGAGGTTTCGTCATTGTCTTTCAGGGCCTCAGTTTCACTTGTTCGTTCATTCTCAGAGTTTGGGGGATCTGTGGGGTCAGATGGATCAGGGCTGGAAAGTGGGAACTCTGCCTCTGATGAATCATTAAGCTCTGCTCCAACTCCCATATTCTGCTCCCCCACAGGAGCGCCTCCTCTTTTCCCTTCCAGTTCTGCAACTGTCAGTTTAATTATCTGACTTCCAAGCTTGTTTATGTCTTCTTCCTCAGAAGGCAGCTGGGGTAATGAAGGGTAAAAATGTTTATTTTTGTTTCTGTTATTTAAGTTTGTTCCCTCTGGAGCCAGGGACTCACTTGCAACAGCATAAGTTTCATCACGTTCTCCCTTCTGTTCTGCTGAAAGAGAAATAGAACAGCAAGATACTCAAGTCAGCTGGAGGCATTTGTTATATATCAGATCTGAAGACCATTACTACCAGTGCTGGACCACACAGATGTTATCTCAGTAAGAAATTTTTAAGAGTGCTTCCCAATCCCTCCCAGGCCTATTTCTTAGACAATAAACAATCAACACTAAGTTTCTTGCTGAATCTGGCCCTGGTTTGGATTCTGTCTTTCCCTAATACCAACAACTCTAAGAGTCAGACAGTACCATACTGTAGAACAGCAAGGGCAGGCGAAGTTTTTCAGAGGAATATCAACTCCAAGCAAGGTACTTAGCTACAGAAATTTCTGGCACAGCTTACCATTAATCCCCCAATCACTACCAGTTTCAGGGGTTAACACAAGCTCCATTTATTTGGAGCTTTTCACAGGCTTTCATCCAATAATGAAGTTTTGTTATTGGTCCTGCAACATTTCTTCACGCATAAAAGATTATTTTGATTAGAGTAACAGCATAAAACAAAGCAGCAGCACAAGAATTTTAAATATAACATTATACTAAAAGGCAAACACTGAAAAAAGTGTCAAAATAGAGAAAATAGCTATGTGCAAACAAACACCTTTGTGAAAGTGTCCTTTAATGTGTCCATTAAAGGACAAGAAGCCTCACTGAAAATAAGCTTGCAAAGTAAAGTAAGAAAAATTAGGAAACACCAAATATAAGTCTGCCTTGAGAGCTTAAAATGACTCTTGTTGTGTAGATGCATTACCTTTTAGTATGTAAGAATTTACTCCATTTCTCTGACAGGAATCCTGCCTCACACACAGATGGGACTGCCTGGCTGCAGAGGACCAGCCTACTGTCTCTATCAGACCTCCCTCATTTAGAATTTGGGAGCTCCTGAGCGAATGAGACCAGGGTTGGCATGAAGGGAACAGACACTCTTACTGCCACCAATGAAGCTAGGAATGCAACTCTGAAGAGCTGGAATTTAAGTCTGTGGAAAAGGCAGGGATAAATTAACTTTCAAAAGGTGATCACCCACTGGATCTAAGCCTCATTATCTAAGAAGTCAGCCAGAAAACTAGGAGCCTGATGTGCAGTACTGCTCTGCTTGTGCTGTACATCAAAGTACAAGCAAAGCACAAGTATATCTACTCCAAAAAGAGCCAAAATATGTCCACCTCCAACTAGCACTCGAAATTAGCAGGGACTCTACCTTACTCTTTGCATGCCTCAGTTTCTTCCCTCTTACAGTAGGATAACACCAACCTATCACCTTGCTGCAATTTTCTGAAGATAAATTGTCTCAAAGCACTAAATCACCAGAGAAAAGTTCATAGAAGAACAGCACTGTTGTCTTCAGGGAATGTCTGAAATAGCACCCAGGCAATACAGCAGGGACAAGGAATTCAACAATGGAGCGGAAAAACCCTGAAAAGCTGTTCATTAGCAGCTGTGATGCTCAAGTACAATCCATCCCACCACACCATCCATCCACTGCATCGGATAAAGTGAGATTTGGTAGCACAAGATAGGCTTTAATTCAAATGATTGTACTCTGTCATTATGCATTTTCACACAGGAACTGCACAGTAGAACCTACAGACATCCACCATCCAGCTTAACTGAAACAATGATAACAAGTACAGATTAAAGGAGGCTTTGATTAGACCAGGGTAAGCAGATAGACAGGATTAAAAAAGCCTGAAAAAGCCCTCTGATTATCTACAGATCTAGCTAAAGCAACACTTGATGCATTATAAAAAGTTCTGATGAAGAATAACTGTTCGCTCAAAAGCTAAAAAGATTTCTTGGGTCAAACCAAATATCAGTACTACTCTTTAAAAGACCATAACTGACCAATGTGACATGAGGCCTAATATATAACAGTAAGTAAGAATTTCACTGCTATTCTGATTATCAACTCTTTTCACTCAACTTATCATTCAATTTATAGGAAAATAAGAGTAGTTTGGAAATATTTCAGTAATACTTCAAACCAAGAGCATACTTGTTTGGTGAATGAAGCCAGATGAACACACTCCTATATTCTTCCTAGTTGCCAAGGTCCCCCAGAATTTGGAGGTACATGGTATAGATGAAAAATTGCAATATGCACCAAGTTCCTAAAGCTCAACAGCAGTCATTTTCTTTGCAGAGTGGCACAAAAGGTACCAGTGTATCATTCCCATGCAGATGCTGACTGCAGAGGAGTTGTGTGACTCCAAGCACAGGGATATGCCCCACAGCTGAAAACACATTGCTTCCTTTCCAGGCTTTGAAGGGAAGATGGCAGCCCCAAACATCCTTCAGGAAAAGCATCTGGAGCAGGAGAACAGGTTATTGTTGCTTCACTTACTGCTAGAAACTATGGTGTCCCCTGCACAGCTGGTCATATATATATATGTGCTCATCTATGTCACCAAAAAGTTGGTCCAGTATAATTACCACAGAGGTAACTTTTGTCTCAGTTCTCACTGCAGGTCATCAGCTATATTGGGACACAGGCAAGGGAAACCCAAGGTGTTTGTGCAGGCAGAACAGTAAATTCTTAACCTACTCCAGTTTAATGACAGAATTTCTATGATTAACCTTGGTTCTCATTATGATCATGGGATGGAGAGAAGGAAAGAAGGAGATGACCTACTGGGAGCTGATTCTTCCTATGACTGCCACCTGTCTAATCCTTATCTGTCTTTTCCTATCCACGGCTGTTTTCTTCTGCTGTTCTCTTCCCTGGCCTATCTTTCTGCTCCTGCTCTATATCCCTTTGTTTATCCAGTCCCTACACTCACTGTGCCCATTTCTCATCCACTTTTCAATATTTTTTAATCACATCTTGCTTTTGCTGCCAGTGTTCTGATTCCTCACTCCTGTGCTCTGACCTCTGCTTGGCCACATGCAGGTCTCTCCTCTTCCATCGACTCTGTCAATCCCCATCTACTCTACTCTTCCCACCACTTGAGAGTCCTGATCTTGGCCTTTCTTCCCTCTCTGCTCCAGGGTTTGTTCCCTCTAAGTTTACTTTATCTTGAAGGAATGGTGCATACTGAGTTTTACCAGCACTGGTGGCACAGAGCAAGCTCAACAGAATCATTGGTTTGTTTTTAGCAGATGAGATTTGTAAGTGAATCATGTAGAATGCAGTGGAAACTCCAGCCTGTTTCCTCAGGCTGGAAACATTTTCCCTAGATTTCAAATTTCTATAATTATAGATACAGTAAATACTTGCATATTTGGAAAAAAAACCAAACCCAAATTCAAACATACAAAACATGAAAAAAGCCCACCAAAAAAACCCACATGGTCATCAGTATTTAACATAAAAAATAAGTTAGTTGGCTGTCTTAAAAAAAATCAGCTGACATAGAAAACACAGCATGGAAAGCTTCAGCCCAGAGCTAAGGCTTGGCAGTGTTACAAAGCAACAGCAACAGGGTCTGATGAGATGTGACAGGCAGATCAGACTGCCTGTCTGATCAGCCTGTAATCACAAGTGTAATACAAGCCTCACCTAGGACAAATATGGAAAGAAAAGAGCATAATGCCCCCAAGTAAATACTTTCAGTAACTGCAGATTTAATTAAAAATCAACAATTAAGTAGGCAAAAGAATGAATATTTATGAGTTATTATTAGTCACCAGAGAACTATTCATTACAGTTTCACTTCTTATTTTTAGCAAAAATATCAGCTGATCAAGATTATAAAAAAGATCAGTCTGGCTGTCACATTTTATCAGATAATGACATGGACTATAAAGTCAAAATTAAGCCACAATCTGTTTAGTTTCAGGACTAACAAATAAATTGTTTATGATGCTTCATGGTTAGCTGAGAAAGATCTGGGCATATCATAATGTTATGCCATTAAAGACCTTATCCAAATGCCAATAAGCAAATATAATAATCCATCTCCCATCCATTATGAAAAACTAAGGAAAAAAAATCAAGGTTATCAGCAACTGCCAAATAAAGTTAAGCTTGATTTTGAAGAGATGTTAAAGCTTGCTATTGGAGAAGGATTTTTAACAAAACATGTGTAAGACTATAAAAAAAGCAGTCAATTTCTCTGGGAAAATGAGTTGGGTATTTCAATTTACCATGTGCAATCAGGAAGCAACTCACCTAGATATCACCTATAATGCAGGGAAGTGCTAAACCAGTTCATTTTAACTGAAGGAGAAAGTGCAGGAATCAGTTAACTGTAACACAGATGGCATGAATAACTTCTCACAGGGTCAAGTTATCTGGCAGGAAAATTCTTTGAGGTGTAAGACCTGATCCCTAGCCCTGTGCAATCTACTCAATAAGTAAGTTTTCAGTCGTTTCTTTGCTATTTGTGCTGGGACCATCTATCTGTTTTACTTGTGGATGATATATTCAATCTCTGTGACCACTGAAACTTTGCCTTCTGCTATCCCAGCATGAGAATTTATTACATTTTATTTGGAAAGAAATGAGTGCTCAGCTCTCATCATGTTCTTACGTTGCAGGTGCTCACCTTGTACGTCAGTTGTCTGTGGCTTATCAGCGAACGCTAACAGCGGTGACCTGGATCGCTGCATCACGGGCAGGGTGGGGTCACTGAACGTTATCGTGTCCTTCCCACCTGCAACAATCACAGAGGCAGAACTGCTGGTTCACCAGTTACAACCACTGTGCACTAATGATATTCAAACATACCCTACAAAATTTTTAACAGTGTTATTGAAAAGTACAGAACAGAAAAAGCATCTCAAATGATCCTTTCACAGCACGGACAAAAATGCTCTGTACTGGAGCCAGAACGTACAAGGCAAAGGCAGAAAAGGTGTATGTTTTTATCTACAGTACTCAGTAAAGGTCAGATTTTGAAAGACCAGGTGCTGTATGCAGGAAATTGTATTAGCAATTAGCATTCAATTAAAAATATTAACAATCAGATCATACCAAAGTAATGGATCACTTGCATGCTATTACCAGCAAGTGTTCAGCACTGACTCTTTACTCTCTATTATTCCATCTCATGTGATACAAGCAGGTTCATCATTATGTAGCTTTACACTTCAGACTTACATATTATCCTGCAATGCTTCCTAAAAAAACCCCTAAAAACTTAGCATAACTAAGAACTGAGGGAGCAAATAAGTACACATTCCTGGGCAACAGGAGGGATTTTAATCTGAAAATTCCAAAACCATTTCTGAGCATTTTTGTTTTAAACCAAATGGAAAAAGGCAATTTTCCAGCTCTTTTGCAGACAAAATAGTGCAAGAAACCCTTCATCTGAGGACTCTGCTGTAGATGCTTAGTCTTTACATATTTAAGCAATGCAGAAAGCAACACCTGCAGATCCTTTAGGAAGTCCTCCACTATTCACGATGCTCATGTTTTTAGTGACTGACACTACCTTAAACCTAGAGGGGAAATGGCAGGAAATGTGCAAGATCAGCTAAGCGTGGTGTTCGTGTGGCCTCCAAAACAAGTGCCAGCTGATAAGTAATGGCTGGGGAGGCAGCAAGATACTGCTCTATTTATCTCCATGAGAACCGACATTTATGTAACAACCACTTCGCCCCTCTAAATCTGTTTGTACCTTTCACCTTAAGGCAACATCCTAAATCTAATCACCCATCCAAGACAAAGACTTTCAAGAGAGCACCAGGTCAGGTGATAGCCAGAATAAATCCAGCTCTGAAAAAGTTCTGGTGCATACTAAGGAATAATGAAAGTCAAGCTGTTCCCATGGAGTCTAACTGGACTGCTGCAATCCCTAACTCCTTTTAAAGGCACTGGGCTGCAAATACCTTGATCCTGAAGGTAGTAATGATGCTTTTATACCCTTGCCATGTTGGGCAACACATTGCAGCAATATGAATGCAATTAATGCTTTTGAAGCATGGATCTTGTCAAAATTTGATTCCCTGTCAAGTATGCATCAGAATTCTGCCTTCACCAGAGTCATTTAAAAATATCAGTATTAACTAACAGCAAAGAGGACAACCCTCCCACTCTAAGACAAAATTAATTAAAAACACAAAAAAGGCAAAATAAATCCAACCAACAATTCAAAATGCAAAAGCTCCTACATGAATGTACTTTCCTGTAACAGCGAAGAAATTTTGTGTCAGAAGAACCAAATCATACAGGGAACTTGTGGTACGAAAACACCCAATAGATATTCACACACAGTCAGAAGCAGCCACATATCCAAAAAGACACAAAAGAATCCAACAGAGGAGGTAAAAAGATCATGAATTAAAAAATTGGGTAGGGGTTTTAACACAAAAGTAGAAAGCAGAGGCTTGTTAATTTATTTAATAAAAAAAGTAAAGCCTGAGCTGAAGTCCCTGAAGATTGCAAGGCAAGTTTCAGAAAAAGATAATTCTTGACTTCCAGTCAGCATTTACACAGTAAATATATTTACTCTCACATTTTTCTCTGAAAACTAGCCTGGTTACAGAAAATAAACCTAAGCCCAGTATCCACACATCCTAACAAAAGATGCGGCCCAAAGAGTCTGATGCATATTTATTTATTTATTAACAGCGATTCACATCCATTCATGAAGGAGGGACACAGGGGTACTGCTGCACTACATTCTGTGAATCATGTTCTGAAGTTGGATTACACACAAAGAATTTCAACTAGCTGCTGTGTAAGCTCAATTTCAGAACTTATATAGCTTCATGTTCCGCTAATGAATTTTTCAAGGACTGTAGTGAAAAGTATACAGATCTCAAAATACATGTAAGTTTTCAGTAGCAGTAAATTTTTCATTTTTTTCTCTGGGGTTGGGTATTCTCTTATAACCTCTGCTGCACCCTATGCCACTGTAGCTGGCTACAGAGCAGCTACAGAGCTCATTAATTCTACCTTGCCTCTGCTCCTTGCTGATTACTGCAGGGCAAGAGGCAGCACTGAAACTCTCTTATCATCCCACACAGAAAAAGGCTGAATCATGATTGGCTCTTTCTTAAGACTTTTTTTCAGTGGAAATCTGGAATTTTCAGGAAATTATTAAAAAAAAGTACAGAATTACTTATCTGAATGTCTAGTGACATCATATTGCAAAACTAAGATGGTGCTTATTATGTACTATTATTGAATACATTTAACTTAATTTTGTGCATATTTCAACCACAATGTAGCCAAGACAAAGCAACAAATTAAATGCTTTTGTGAACATCACGTTCTCAGCTTCCTTCTCAAGGATCATAAAAAGAAAATCAAAGCCAAATCTATGCCCAAACTTGCTTTCTTTTCAGCAATGAAAATGAACCTCACAAGAGATGCATTTAACTAAAGCCCATTTTCTATGCAGGGCAATATAAAGTCTGGTAGGCAGAACTTCCACAGAAAATGAATTATGCTACTGATTTCACCTTTTCAAAAATTAAATATGCACTTCCCCTTGAATAGCTTAACCACAGTCCATTCATGGCTTTCTCAAAAAGCAGATGACAAATATGCCACCTAACAAAAACACAGAGGCATTCAAGATCTTTCTTCAACAGGATCAAGTATATTAACAGCATTTGGAAGATATTATTATCATGGTGATAGTGGATGTTATAAATGTTATATAAACAATGATGACTAAGTGGGAACATTAACTTCAGATTAAAACCCTGCAATTTATAATGTGCATTTCTTTCAGCTACAATGAACATCAGCTTTTATCTGGTTTTTTTTTCCAATGACAAAAAATTCCACTCACAACCAAATAATATTTTTTCACTCTGGATTTAAGACTGACTAGATGAGATAGTCTCCATGTTCTGCTCCTCATCCAAGCCAACATTCAGCTGCAGAATCCATTGTGGTATTCCCACACTATTTGTTACACACAGCTGTTTTATGAAGCAGAAGCTTATATGCTCTGAAAAGAGAACTGGTGACCCACCAGGTGTTGCAATGCTCTTTTTGACCACCTCAGGATTAGAGTGCACTTGGAAACAAAAGTGCACTCCTGATTTAAAAGGCAAGCAAAAAATCAACAAAACCTCAGCTCAACAGAACTCACAATCCAGTGTAAAATTCCTTCAGAAATATTTAAAATCATCCCCTCTTACTATTTTCCTTAATGCAAATGAATTTTCATGTAGAGCAGCCTCTATTTCTCCTGTGGTCATCTAACTTATTTGACTGAACATCTTAATCTGCTGGATATAAAAACGTTCAGATAACATTTCCATTTATTTACATGCAATGACAATATTTAATGTACTGCCAAGATCAGTTACTATAAATATACGTTAAGCAGAACCTACTCCCAAATCCCACTGAGACATTGTAGCTCAGGCCTTCAGGCAGCAAAAGAAAGGAAGGAAAGAGACAGTTGTTATTGTATAAACATTAATTTGATGTCTTACCTACATAGATCAATATGGTGCAAGAAGTTCCCACTTCTATTTTTAAAATACATTTTGCAAACATGAGAAATGCTGCATTTATTAGTGTAAAAATGTAAAGGAACACTGGTTTTGAAAAACAAGAAAACCAAACCCCTACAGTACCTTTAACCGGTGAGTTTGAGAGACATGTTTGTAGCAATGTACTAAACTGCATTAGCAATGTCTTAGACAAACATTTTGGAGAATGTGGGGAGGGACAAATGCACTAAGTACGCTACACCTGTTAGGTGACTAACTGTGGAGTAATCCATGCAAACAGACTTGGACCTCTAGTTCCGGAAAGAGTGTGGAAAGTGGAAACACATCACATCAGCCCAAACAGCTGAACAGCATAGGTTTGATACAAGGGCTCTTCAGCCCTGTCAAATGTTTTCTTCTAGATGCAAAGGTTAGGAGGAAAAAACAGAGCCAAACAACTAGAAGCCTAAACCACTCTCTCCCACTCTTACTAGCACTGATAGGAATCTGTAAACAACAAAGCCTAATGGTGCAAACAGCACCAACAAAGTAGTATAATTTACAGTGGTTACAGAAGACACAATTATGTGCAATGGGAAGAAAAGAAGCAAAAAATAAATGTAAATTAATATTGCACATTTTCCTAACAACGACATCTATTAGGAAGCAGATTAATCTCCCATTACTTGAGTAATTCAAAACCAAATACAATACTTAAGACACTACAGGGAATAAGCCTGTTCTGGAGAGATGGAGTAGAAAATTTAGCATCATTTACACTTCCAATTTCTAGGAGCTTATGATTCTACAGAAAAGCATTTGAAAAACAGTAAAAAAATCCGTGGAAGTTACAAGAAGTACAAAATTAATAAATAAAATTGGTTGAAAAACATAATGGCCAATAACCTGTGTATCATTTTATGCAATGTTTAAATAAAATAGTTCACTCTTTTTTTGCCTGCTCTCTATGGAAATAATTTGATTACTTCAATATTTAAACCTTTTCAGCACTTTTCATGTTATTTTCAATACATATTTGACTTAAGAGTTTACAAAGTCTAGCGATTTTTGCTTTCCACTTAACATTTATTAGACATTTCTAATTTTGCAAATGTGCTGAATAGAACATTCACAAAGTAACTGTCATTAAAAAATACAGCCAAACTTCTCTTAAATGCAAAAATGCAAACATACCCTTGAAAACGAAATGATGCAAGCTATTCTCTTGAATTTTTACTAACCTGGCAGACTCCACAAGCCAGCGATTTCCAAAGTTCTCAATTTCTTTTCTAGTTCTGCCACTCGATTGCCTAGAATTCTTTGGGAAAAGAATAGTTGTTATATCAAGGTAACCAAAGCCCAATTACTTATATGACTACAGTTGAATTTTTAAATTGCTACTTAACGAGTGCAGTAAACCTGTATACAGTCATCTCTTTTCATTAACGGCAATGGATAACCTCTCCCAGAGTTAAAAGAAAATTAAATATATTTGTCTAATCTATCCTATGCTTTTAAAAAAGCAAAAGGCCTAGGATATACTGGACATTCAACTTTTGCAGTAAAGACAAAGAAAAGCAACTTACAATATTTCTATCTTCTTATCTGCAAATATCACTTTATGTTCTTTATAGCTAAAACCAGAAGGTAAAAGCTACAAAGACAAAATATGGAAAACTCAAGACAGCATCTATATTGGTTTTGAAGTTCCAAGACACAATTTTTGCTAGTCCTTTATTCAGGGAGTTTTCTCTATCACTAAGATTGCTTAAAATGGCAAGGAATATTTTTTCCACTACGCCTGGTTATTTTAGCATTGAACTGCTTTCTGCTTTACTAAAAAGCTTCAAGCTCTTTCGTGCCTTTATCACCCACTCTTAGTTTTCACTGCATTTCTTGGGTCATTTCTTCTTTTGTATCTGATTTCATACACAAATACTATTTGCAGTTAGCTCTCCTGCAGGATTTAACTTTTAGTCTTAATTCTCTCCCTAGATCAAATGAGAGATTTCTATCTTGCAAATAAACCTCTTTTCTCCAATGGATTTTTGCAAGTGTTTCACAGGCACAGCAATTCTTCTAGACTCAAAAGTCTTTAAATAAATCCTCAACAATACTCAATAAAGTGAGAAACCTAGACAAGGCAGCAATTCTAAACATGACTGCAGAGATTATGAACAGCAAGTTTTACTCATCAAATTAGAGCAACAGGGTAAGTCAGTTAAATTTGAACTGAATGCTGAGAAGCAGCATATCCCACCCCAGCAAGGCAATAGTATCTTCCCATGCAGAGCAGAGCTCTGTAATACTGCACTGAGAGCTCTCCAGCAAGGGCTTTATGTGCAGACATTTGAGCACACTGGGAATGTCACTACTGACAAGATGGCAGATTCTGGGAAGGACGTGAAGAATAGCATACCCAGCAAATATCAAAGGGGCTAGAAAAATTGATTAACAAGGACTAAGTATTTTTGAAATATCTACTGTGAGGGCTTTGCAATGACACAAGAAAAGCCTGTAAGTATTTTAAAGATTACAAAAACATCAAGATGAGAGGGAGAATATAAAACAGAAAGAGAAAGCTTATAATAAATATCAAAGAAAGCACTGAGAGGTACGGGGGTGTGTGTCAACTAAAAAGAACAGTCCATCACATTCAAAAGCAGAGGAGAAAAGACATTTTAACGCAGTTATGTTTACTTCCCCATTGAAACCCGGTAATCCAATAGGTTAAAAAGGTTATGATGGATCTACTACTGTCTTCTCCAATTAAAAGCAAAATTATTCAAGTCTAGATTTCACTTTTAGAATGCTTCCATCTGGTATGAGAAACTCAGCCTTAATAACTCTCTTTTCATAACCCTGACATCCAGCAATTGCGCTCTGCAGCACAACACAACAGCTGACAGCAAAAGGCACAGAGCAGCTTCCAGGAAACTCCACCTTGCACACTGGGAGCCCATTCCACCCTCCTGCCTAAGGCCTCACCAAGGGTCAGCTAAAGAATGTGGAATTCCCCGGGCTTAAAGGGGCAGGGACCAGAGACATGATGCAAGACTTCTTCCACATCATGTTAGTTCTGACAGGGAGCTGACAAAACAATGTTGATTTGGCTAATGATTGTCACCACAAAGGAGTCAGAAGTTTAGCGCTACTAATCCTTATTATTTTCATAAGTAATTCACCAGTAGTTCCAGGGCAGAAAACAGGGGAAGGATGCTGCCCTCACTGCCAGCTAGCCGTACCACAGAAGGAAACTCAACCCTCTGTATCAAGTTATTGCTACTGCTCCTGTTATTCAGGTACAACAGCAAAGTCACTTTTCTCTTGCTTCTCTTAAATTTTATAATTTATTTATCAGCTGTATTCACACTATTTCTAAAGGTTTTGGAGAGAATATATCCTGATAATACCTACTGAATCTTCAGAAGAGTCACTGAGTTCTTTTTTTCTTGCAGGTTCTCATATAGAAGGATCATTTTGCATCTTGGAACAATGGTTGGCAACAGCAGAGGACACAATTTAACCCCACTCTTTTCATTCAGGAAGAGAGCAAAATACATTCAGTGATGAGTATGATTCTAGTTTGCTCTAAAAAACCATTATCTCAAGACAGGTATGGGACAAAAAAGCCCTAAATAAATCCGCACGTTCTTATAGAAATAATTTTTGAAAGATAAATGCCTAAGTTATTCTGAACACAATGTGGTTTATCACATTTCTTCCTTTCCCCTGAGACCTCCAGATAATTTGCCACCTCCATACATGCTGTGGGAAGACTGAGCTGTAGTGGCTTAGGTAGGCCTACCTGGGTAGGTATTTCTAAAGGGGCTGCATGGGTTGGTAGCACCCAGTTCCCTAATCTCTTTTTTTATCTCTAGACACAGTGGACCACATCCTTCCACTAAAACAGAAGGATCCTGTCACAGACACAGGTGCTGATAGCTATTTCCATTGTTCTGTGGTCCTGTGTCTAATGCAACACGGGAGTTAGTATAAACCTCCCTCCAGGATAAGGTTTTACAGAAATCTTTTGTTCACGTAACAGCAGCAGTGCTCCCACCTGACTTCAGAAGCTTCTTTCTGGCTCTCTCGTGCTTTCCAACATACATGGCCATAATTTGAAGGGAGCTGTGGTGATTTACAGCACCTGAACTCCCTTCACCTCACTTTAATTTAGAACTGTCTAGAGAAGACATACACCCTCATACAGATACCATCACCTACATGCCTGTAAATAGGTCTCTCATGGCCCCATATCTAGCTCTACACATCACATGGAAACATGTGCTCAAGTTACAGACTGACACAATCCTTTTTGTAATTTTGGACATGACTGAATTTGCCCAAGTTAGAAATGTTAAAATTAGTGCAACATGTCTAACCAGCAAAGCAGTTTTTACACTGATCCGGCTTGCAAAGGTGCTGGCAATTTCAGGAAAAAAATTGCACTAAAAAGAACATCTAATAAATGGTTTATTGCTGGTAGAATAAAAAAGGATGTTTATCCATTTGCTAAGCAGAATTAGGACCGTTTGGTTTTGCATTTATGTAACTGTTTAATTTTGCAACACACTACTGCATACAGAATTAATTTACAACTGCCTTTTCAAATTAAGATAATGGGCTTGTGAGGAAAAACACAGGACTATACTTGAACTTAGCATTAGTAGCTACAATCACTTTCGAAAAATGATTTGTTTTCTTCCTCAACAGCTTCTTTTTTTTTTAAAACTGGGCCTAAAAAAATAAAGGCTGGATTTAGCCTACTTGTTCCTAGGCATATACTCCCACAGTCCCTTCTATCATGCCACATCTTTAGAAGAGTAGCAATAATAGTAGTGTGTCTTTTCCAAGAACAAGTGGCAACGGATGTTTTTAGCAACAGTGTAACAACACAAAGTAAACTTCAACAGAACATCCAAAGTCTAATCTACATTAAAAAAATCCATTGTCTTGTTATTGCTTCAGTCATTCAGAAAGCAAATCCACTATTCTGCTACTGTAAACTTCTACAGTCAATTCTCAATCTGCAAGCAACCAAAGAAGTCTAGACCTTAGAGTAGGTTAACTGTATGGAGGAAAGTAAATTCATATGGTCTGAAAAATCTCATTTACTGATAGTGAGAGAATCACTACTAGGTCATTCACCTATCAAATATCAAATGCAGAATTTCCTCCGTGGAGTGGTTGTTTCAAGATCTCATATTCCTTACCCAATAAATCTCACTTTCTTCAAACAACAATCTGAAAGAGTAAATGTGTCCTCCAAACGTGTTCTTTGCACAGGGAAAGACTTCTACCTTGTGATTTATATAAAATTTTTTGTCACTATAATTCTCTCTAGCCTCACATCCTTCTCAACTTCCTATTTGAATGGAGAAATGTCTTCAACAAAAGAATGCATCTTGTCCTAGTACCAGTTTATGAACCTGTCTGTTTAACCTGTGCACTGACCTTACTCTCACATTTAACCTTCTCCAACAGGTGGGCAGTTTCTTCCCAGTTTTCACAAGTCAGCAGACTTTTAACTTTTTACATGGCAAATAAGTGCCCCCATTTATTTGCATCTCAAATAAAGAATGTTTTTCCTTGATGTCCTACCTGCATTTCCCTTTTTCACATTAAATTTTTGTCTTAGGTGTTTCCACTTGTAGTGGTTCCCATTCCTCCTAGCTCCTTAATAGCTTCTTTAATCCACCTAAAGCCAAAAGTGACAAAAAGAATGAGAATACTACATAGGAATGTTTTTGAGACTCTTCACTCAACTTGATCAGGATTTATCTTTCTTTTTTTTTCCCCCTGAACCATCCTGAACTGAATATAACACTACAGTTCTGAGAACACTCCTGACCCTGGACTGATATGTACTGTCAGTTCCCTCTAAGACCTGATCTGTTGGCCATAGAATAGCAGTTTTTGCATATATACAGTCTCTACTCTGATGTGTGACCGGTTGGGCACGCAGACATAAGAATCATATCTGCTTGTGTGGGTTATCTCAAGACAACCCATACTCAGTAGCTGAAAGCAGGAAGAGTAGTATCAGAAAATAAAGCAATCATTGCAATGATATTTGAGAGCTGCAAGAGACTGCATATCACCAAAGAGAAATACAAAATTAAGAAAGAACTCTGCAAAAAACAGATTATGCAAAATAAAACACTGGGTAGTTATACAGTATCAGGATGGAAAAGGAAAAGATTGGCTACACCTGGAACAACAAAAGTTGTTCTCTGGATGTTTTTGTTCTGATGTTACATTAGCAGTAAGAAGGGAGTTAAGCAGGTATTAGCCCTTCCTTAGAACTGCTCTGTGCAGCAATTCCTCTTGCACCACAGGACAAGAATTGACTGAGCTGCCATCAGTCAAAAGCTCAATTTTCACCACTTTATTCTCCCTTTAGCTGATTAGGCATTTGTTGTCTCAAGAGTGTTAAGAGTGGCTATAAACTGCTCCTCCACTTCTGTTGCTACATCACTAAGAATTATGCAATGGAAACTGCCTGGTATCTAAGTTACCAATTTTCAAAATGAATCATCTATTCTAGTGTAATACAGTTTACTTCAGTACTACTTCTTCTCAGGAAAGATGTCTGGCTGTTGCTGGCATCTGGTCCTGATGTGCTTTTGAGAAGCCTGAATAACCTATGATTACCAGTAGTGACTCAGGGTTAAAAAAAAACCCAAAAAACAAAAAACCACCAACAAAAAAAAAAAAAGAGGGTGAAACTGAGCACAAAATCAAGGAACACTTCCTAGCTCTGATTTTTATACACTGTATAAGGACAATAATATCAGAACGTCAGAAAATGTGTCAAAAATTATTGTATTTTGCCATGACAGGAATTGTACAAGCCACAAAGAATTCTACTGATGAGCAGAACTGTTAAGAGTAAACAATTTTTCCTTTAAAGTTCAGTTCAGATTTTTTAAAAAAACTATATAGTAGCAATCCAACTGTGTTTATCTCCTTCAACTTTCAGCAAAGTAACTGGTACCACCTGTATGACACAGGCCACTGAGCGTGTCAAATGTTACACCCGTTCAGACTCTGTCCTAGGAACAACACTTACTAACCCCACCAGGGTTCATTAGAAAATTCTTGCATTGACAACCAATTAACACCTATCTTCTCTGCAGTTCAACGGTGTCCTTCCTCCCAGCAGCTTTTCTTAAGCTGTCTCTACAGACTTCCTGCTAGAAGTCTGCTCTGTGTTATTACAGTTTGTCTTAAACCTGAGCAGCAAACCAATCCTTGACTAGCAGAGGCAGACAGGTCTCTGTCAACCCCAGAATTTAAGATGAAAATTTTTTCTCAAATGACATATCTGGTCTTAAAAACTAAAGAATCCAGCACTTAACCATGACAATGAATTTTCTGTGAAAGTGAATCTTTCTTCCCATTTCCCTTAAATTTTCCCCAAACTAACTTTTTCATAGCTTGATATTTTACTTAGAAGTCATGCCACCTACTTGTTGGTTTGCCTTTGGTGTTGTATGACCATGTTTTTTTCATGGATGGTTTCCAGTAATGCAGTGGCCAGTGATTTGAGATCTGAAATGGATTGTGGTGTGGCTGGTAGGCTACATCCATGATCCTCCGACAACAACTCTTGGACTATAATGTTAAAAACACAAATGAATTTTGGCTTCTCATGCACAGAGATGCAACACAAACATTTACTTAGCATTAAGGAACTATTCAATTACTTAAATGAATACATATATTTTCCCTTCAATTAACAAACAAAGCCAAAAGACCAGAACTATAATTTCTAGCTGGCATAAAGATTGTGGCTTTCCAAGCTGATTGTTATTCCACAGCAATAGCTGGAACAAGTATAGGCAGACACATCTTACATTAACTTGATCCTCCTTTTGGAAAATTCTTTGTGTTCAGAAGGACACAAAATCATTCTTTTACAGGCCTACAAATTGGTAAAAACTGGCCATTAAAACCAAAGCCTCCAAGGAATATTTTATATTAATTTTTAGAACCATTATATCCTGCAGGTTATTAAAGACTGATGTGAAAATAGTCACCCATGAACTCTTCCTCTCCACCTTAGAGTCTGTAACTTTTGGCCAAATCAGGAAGTTCACTAGTATCATTAAAATCTGTAACTAGAATCTGGCTTTGCTTCTTTACATAAATACACACACACACACACATATATATATATATATATATGTATGTATATATGTGTGTGTGCATGTATGCAAGTACATAGGGAAGAGGATAAAAGAGAAGTCAAAACCAAAAAAATTAGCTTCAACTTATCATGGCACTTACTACTGATCTCGTGAGTGTATGAATATACCTACATTTAAACAGAAGGGTGGCAAGGTCTACTGTTTGCTTCAAAGAATTTTCTCATTCCCTTTCTTTCCTAATCTTGATATTTTCTTTGAAACGGGGCAAAGAGATTATTCCATTTTGCTACCCATGAAGAAACATGGGACACAAAGATTTCTTGTAAAACATCTGAATGTAAAAGCTTCCAAGAACAGTACCAGAAAACCTGACTTAGTGCCCCTCCTCCACCACCCAGTCTGTTTTTCATTAGAATGTGAATTGTGACTGCCATTGTTAGCAGAGCAAAGAGATGAATAAAGAAGTGATTTGTCAGGGTCTAGAGAGTAAAGAAATATTTGATAAAACTAATGGGGGAGAGAAGGAATGGGAAAAGAATTAACAAAAGAAGAAGCAGTAATCCAGAGGCAAATTTTATATTGTGAAGTCAACTGAGAAGAGGACAGAATTAGCACACATTCATAAACAGGGAACGAGAAGAGAGATTTTGGTTTGGTTGGTAGGGAAAGCGTTACTGAAATTAAGAGGTTAGATGAAAGGAATTCAGTGAAATATGCAACACCATGCTGCATTTATGCAATACCTTGCTTTGCAGAAAGGACTCCAGTCAGAGCACTGCTACTGGATCTACTATGAGCCTTTGAATTTTTTCGTCTCTCTAGTGCATTCTAGGGAAACAACAAATATCTTATTTAGAAAAACAGTAGCAAACAAATCCTGTCATTAGGAGGAAAGAACCTGGAACTTTGGATTTTGGTCTCAGAGCAACTCTGCAGGGCCTGGACCTTACATCCAAAGTAAATTATGTGGGTGTGAGTCTCCTAGATTATTATTCTCTAGCCTAAAGTCTTTGTAATGTTACAAAGACTCATCTGTCTCATGGCAATCACTTCACTGCAGCCACTCGCACCCACTTCACCCAATGCATATTTAAGACTTGCCTATTTTTTAATAATCTGTTGACTGCCAGTGAAGATACTGCAGTATCCTGTAGAGAACATCAGTTGGAAGCAAAATCAGACTTGTCCCAGCATTTCTTTGGATAGGTTTCAAAGGGAAAGTTCCAACTCCTCTATCAGACTTTCTAGAAGGCCTTTTAGTAGCAAATACTGACTTTCAGGAATTAGAAGCAGAATGATCCTGCTACAAAAGTCCAACTCTTTCAATTACAGTTCTGTGAAACCCACCGGACCACCAAGATGCTCAGTTCTCACCAATAAACTAACTCACACTCCCAAGAGACCTAAGCTGCAAGCGGGAACAGACACTGAAATGAAGTTGATACTTTGAGAAGCTTTGCTCATGCCCAAAAAACAATCAGTGCTGTGAGCACTTTATAGTGACCTAAATGAAGAAGTCCTATTGACAATTCTAAGATTACCCTTCTCGTAGTCTGACAAGCAGCCCTCCCCTTCCACTCCCCAAAATCACTCTCAGAAGGAAATAATAGTGCATAGTTTCTGGGGAGGGCAAAAACCAGTCCTGAAGGTTTCATGTAAAACAGCACATACCTTAACTCAGGAATGGGAGAACAATGAAAGCTTAGTGATCATTAAGCTACATGAAGAAATAGCACAGCCACCAAAGAACAGAGAGGCAAGATCTTTTCGTGATGGCAACACAGCTGCAGTCATTCACCACTGCATGATCTGCTACTTTTCACCTACCAACTGGCTGGAAGGCTGATCACCTGTCCCCCAGCAGGACGATGATTCCCCCAAGAACTTAAAAAAGGTATTTCATTAATTTTTCAAAATACTCTTCACAGGTATCCCTTTGTACTACCCTCAGCTAAGAAGCCTACAAGGAAGAATGAGCATGTAATATGTATAGATACTAATATTGTCAGAATGTCAGTGGTGGATTTTTCTTGCAAGAACAAATTTGTTCTTTAAACACATTTAACATGAAAATGACTAGTAACTTCCATAAACAAAGAAGCCCAGTTTAGATGATACACTGAGAGGATCTTACCTTATATTTAGTAATACTAGACTTTAGGAGGTTGACTTCCTCTTGAAGTTGTTTTAATCGCTCTTGAAGATACCTGAAAAAGAAATGTAATCCTTTACTTCATGTTACCTTCAAGGAGTGCCTCAAGAGGTCTTTTTTACTATTTGGCATGTCCTCTCTTTGAACTACTGAGAGTTCTTTTCCCTCTACAGCTCTGTGAGGGATGAAATAACAAAATCTTACTGCTCTTGACCCCATAAAACTTTAAGTAGGGAAACAAATTGCATCAGAACAGGAGGCTGCCCTCCCATTAGATTTGTCAAGCATGCTGCACAACTATTTTGTATTGGTCGTCAGGTTTCTGGGGAAGAAAGCTAAAAGAATATATTTATGTCTAGAGGAAATAGGAAGCATTTATGCGTGTCCTCTGTACTTGAAGGTCTGTGAGATGGACACATGAAGATTTGTATATATGTCAACACAAGACTCAGCTATGCAGAACTTTTGCATTGCAATATCCATCACTTACTTGGCACTTCTCATTAGCAATCACAAAGTAGAAAATTTAACAGTATAGTTGAAAAATGGTACACAGTTAAATGAAACAGTACAGTTCTTCCTAATAGAGTTTATGCACTTGGATGAGACAGTTATTTCCAAATAGGAAAATATCTTTTTTAGGTATAAAGGGTTTATAAAATATCCTCTTTCATGTAGTATAACTGCAGCTGTATTAGGGTTTGTGACAATTTAATTATTTCACAGAAAAAAACCTCACATCACTGTCAGGGGAGCAGGGGGCTTAAATTGATACAGAACTCTATAGGCCACACAAAACAGAAAAAACCCTGAAGTTGCTGGGAAGAAATAATGCCTTTGGTACTACACTTTCTTGCCTGAAGCATAAGTTTTTGTAAATGGAAAGTGTCTTACAAGTACTATTTCACTTTAAGGTAATTGTTGACATTAGCCTGCTATGGCTCTGTCAGTGACTCCTCTCTGTCATCCGCAGTGGAGACCATAAAACACGTTCTTTTCCCAAGGCACCAGGAAGAATATCTACATGGGTGATTTCACCAGCAACTTTTGTTGGCAAATCACTCCATGTTGACAACCTCTCCCTGTGGAGAAAATTATTTCT
Source organism: Orthonyx spaldingii (assembly GCA_013397795.1). Taxonomy (NCBI): domain Eukaryota; kingdom Metazoa; phylum Chordata; class Aves; order Passeriformes; family Orthonychidae; genus Orthonyx; species Orthonyx spaldingii. Next base: position 44,709 of record VZTJ01002253.1, on the reverse strand, counting down.
GAAACTGTTAACTCAGGGTACTCAAAGTCCCTGTTTCCAATTCAAGATTAGTCCATTACAGCTCACTGGGAGTTTCTGAATATACAAACTTTTAATATTCTTGCTTTTGGTGCCATACAGTGATGGGAATAAAAACATCTTCACTTCTCTTTCTTTTCCTTGTTTAGCTTTATTTGGGAACATCACTGACATCTTTGTAGCCAAATATAATATTGGTAATTTCCTGCAGCCTAGCTTTCTCAATACTATTTAATGCTTAGTTACAGTATAAACAAAACAGACAAAACAAATCACCAAAATTTCTTAGCTTTTATTCTTGGATATATTTTCTATAAAGTTTTGTTGTGACTGACTTCCTGATACTCCTATTACAATAACACACTGGGTTTTTTAGAGAAACAGTAATGCACTCACCTGTTCTCCATACATAGAGCATCTATGTCGATGATACGGTTTTCATGCCCTCCTAAGACATGATTCAGCTCTTGGTTTAGTCTGTCAGACTTATCTTGGTAAACAGAGCGTTCCTCTTTCACATCCTGCAACTCATCCAGTGCACCCTGAAGATCATATCTCAGAGTCTCAATCTGAGAAGAAAGGAGAGCTCTATCAGTATAAGTTTAAACAATAGCTAACATAGTACCCAGCCTGAAAACAGCAACAAGCACATGTTTGAACAGTATTGGTTTTGGACAGTCAAAAGTCTTTTCAAAGCTCATAACCCCAGGTATTTCTACTCAATTTTGGTAATATTTCATTAATTTAGAATTAAGTAACTTTACCAGTTAGATTTGTCTGATAAAATTTCTAGAAAACAACTAAAATGTAACAGCAAAAGAAACCTCAATCCCTACTACAATTCTGCAACAAACATATTAAAGTGGTTTTATCATATAATTTCTAGGACTAAAAGAATAAGTCAACTGAATAAGAACTTGTCAAAAAGCCTATGAGTGGGAATTTATACTAATCATGGGACTTGAGCAATGAAGTTCCACAGAATAAGAACTAAGAAAGGACAAAACAAGTCAACACAGAGGCAACAAGATGAGCTTTGCTATTAAGCAAAAACATCCACGGTGAAAGATACTCAAGGAAAAAGAGCTTCAAACTTCCAAGGAGATGAAACTGTGAGTGTGAGAAAAGTTTGCAGTGACAAAAGCCTCCAGCCGCACCCCAGAAAACATGGATAAGCCAGGAAGGACAACAGACCACCATTTAAAAGAGGCTGAGTGATGAACAGTCTGACATACCCTAAGCCATGGGGAGAAACTGCTTCCCCAGGATGCTTCATTCTATTATGTTAACATATTCTGAGTTTTCCACCCTGGTTTGCCCCTGCCTTCACACCAAAGGGAACCCCTTCCCCTCTTCCCATTGGTCCCCAGGCCCCAGTCCTCCGAATCCCCGCCCCCATATAAAACCCCTGGTTTTTACCCCATCCCTGTCTTTCTGCCTGTGCCCGCTTCACGCGCGGGTTTGGAAATAAAGCTCCCACGCGGAATTTTGCCAGCAGAAGGAACCTTCCCGACTCTTTAATTCACTGCTACTAGAGAAGTTAGTCAGTTTGTTGTGTGCCCGAGAGTGCCGATCCTGCCCAGACCCGAGGAGCCGAGCTGGGACTGATTCTGCCTCCTGAGACCCGGGGAAGCCAGGCATTCCAGCACTTCTCCCAAAGAACAGAAAGAGCTCAAGCTTGGGAACAGAGTTAGCGGGGAGGATCACACTGGAAGAAGATCAACAGCCCTTCTGGTAAGGTACAGTAGTGCTGCAATTGAGGGAAGACTGAAAAACCAGAAATACACACCTCTCCTGGATCACAGAATGGCTCGTTCAGGTTGGAACTGACACTGGTAGGAATGAGTATGGGAAAAGCTGAGAACACAGACCCCATAAAACTGTCCAGAAATTTATGTATCAGTATTAGCAAAAAAGTCTGATGCTGCATGGTAAAGAGGGGAAATAGGTCTGATGTGAGAATTTTTCAGAAGAGAAGAAATAGCTTGCAGGCAGGAGGAAGAGGACACTAACAACACTTCTACAGAAAATTTGATTCAGAAGGTATCTTTAGGAGGTACATCTGCCACTGTAGACCGTGCTGAATACTTGTAACAACCTTTGCTAAAGGGTACCTTTCACTGACATTCATTGACAATATCCAATTGTCACAAGTTGTTGCTGAACATTAGAAAGAAAAGGAGAATCAATAATCTAGAGAAGAAATTCCTGAGATTAGGAATTCACTCTAACTACTACTTCCAATGTCAATCAGCTACCAGCCCTTCAAACACAACAGAAGTTATTTACTTGCTACTACAATAGCTCTGTAAAACATGACACTACATGCCCATTTAATTATTACCTGTTCTCGAGCCTTCTCCAGCTGTTGAACAAGGTCCTCCCGTTCATGTGCTGCAAAGTGGCGAGCCCCAACTTCATCATCTCCCAGTCTTTGCTTTGCTATGGTCATTCGAAGGAGCTGCCATGACAGAAACAGAATTCGGTAAGCAAGGGAACATAGGCTGTAGCAGCAGAGTACACCTGTATTAGAAAGAGTAAAGCTGTCATAGATTTCAGCTCTTCCAGGCCAAACAGCTGGTATTATTTAAACCAGAGGGAGTCTTCTGAGTTGAGGGTTCAATCCTTTTCTCAGTGAAAAAATCCAGTTGAATAGTCACAGCATGCACAGGAATTGAATCAGACCCTGCAACAACAATCATCAGAGTATACAAATGATGAAAGACCAAGAAAACACAGACATGTGGTCAATGGTTTTTAGGAGTGACGGGAACTAATTCTACTCAGACTAAAACTAGAGAATTATCAGAGAGCCTTTTCATAAATAGGTAAATATTAAAATTCTCTGCAGCAGAGAACTCTTCCTAGGTAATAAAGAGGAACGAAGTGGCTTGTCCAGCTTCATTTTACTGACACTATTTAACCCCCCGCCACACTACATCAGAGCAGAATTTGTATTAACAGCTGCTAATACATTTGCTTATGCATTATTTTTTTAGTCTACTCACAAAAGCTAATTCATATAAAAAACAAAAAAATGGGCCAACAGCAAAAAGACTCGACCAAAATGCTCAAGCAGCTAATGAACTCCCGAGCTTGTGACTGCTGAAAACAATGACTTGAATTAATTCACGTTTACATTCAATACCCAAAACCAGAAAGCAACGACCTTTCAAGAACCATGGAGTATTAAATACCAATCTCTAAGGCATTCAGCATTTACAGGTGTTTATACTCAGCACAACTAGGCCTCATCTTTAGGAGCTTCATAGAGACCAGGAAAACCTACCACAATAACCGGCATGACTTTCCCTGTATCTTTGACTGCACCAAGGAATTAATGCACATCATTATACTGAAGAGTTAGGAAGAAAATCAATCTTCTGAAGTAGAAGATTGTACATTAAAATCTATCTTTGGTATTTATGGGATGCCAGTCACCATAGCTACAATGTGCCAATTAAAATCCTGCTGATGCAAGACAGACTACCAAAATCATCCTCCCCACTTATTTCAGCTCCAGTTCAGTGCAAGACACTGTTATGCCAGAGGTTTAAGGGTTTATTTCATATATTAGTGCTTTGTTATAAACGTTATACACTTGCCCTCTAGCTGCTGTGTTTTTGTTTCTGTCATTCAGAAACCACTGAGGAAAAGACCACTCAACTTCATTTTGCAGCTAGAGAATAGGCAAACACTACCCCTCAGGATTCTGTGAACAGCATTCACAGCTGAACAGATTTAAATTAATAGCACTTACCAGAGAAAACTCCTGTTTGTCAAGAACCCGTAAATTGTTAACCAAAACAATCCAGTGCTGCGAGCATGGTCTTTTTATTTTAATATCACAACTTCTTCTTACATCACTTTCAGCTGTATCATGTGTGCTGATAAGCAGTTCACTTGTTCAGGGGAAGCTGTGGCTGCAAAAGTAACTGGTTTTGGCAAACAACATTTCCCTATCCCCACAGGGAAAATGCAAACCACTACACAGTTAGAAAGGCTGCGTGGATGCTAAGAGATAGAACTCCTATTAATTTCTTTATCAAAACAAGTAACTCAAAAAGGTAACTAGAAAATCCTAGAATGGCTTCATAGCTATTGGGGTTTTTTTTAAATGCTAAAGTGCTGATGAATAGAAGATGTGGTCATGTCATTTAATTCAGATAGATTAATGTAATTTCTAGAATCTCTCTCTAGTGACAAAGACTGCACAAAACAAATGTAATAACATTCTGAGGTTTCAATCTTGTTAAAAAAAACCCGGAAATGGAAAGAGGAGTCACACTTTATTAATGCCTCCAATGCCTGCAGCAGAGCAAAACTTCTGTGTAACGCTTGGCACCAGGCTGGGAACTGGACCAAAGCTGTCACTCATGCACTATGACCAACTCTCCAGCGCAGGAGGGGGTGAGGCATAAGTCATAACTGCAAGCAATTATAACTTGCAAGGTCAAACATTCTTGTCAATAGAAGGAGAACCCATTATTTACTACTAATTTTGAGGCAAAAAAACCCCCCAAACCATGAAGTCTTATGAAAAGAATGCTTCAGAAATCCAAATTCAACCAGTAAAAGCAGCATTATTAGCGTACACAAAATACAGTAAAATACCAATCCATAAAACAACAGAGTGCTTCTTCCAGACAGTTGGCCAATCAGAGAGCTGACAGGGCAGAACAGGCCAAGTCATTTAATTCTGCACTGCGAATGTCTCATGAGGCAGCACCACCTGCTATAAAATTCTTCCCTGAAAATGCTGTGACCCAAAGAGACACTGTTATGCCAGAGGTTTAAGGGTTTATTTCATATATTAGTGCTTTGTTATAAACGTTATACACTTGCCCTCTAGCTGCTGTGTTTTTGTTTCTGTCATTCAGAAACCACTGAGGAAAAGACCACTCAACTTCATTTTGCAGCTAGAGAATAGGCAAACACTACCCCTCAGGATTCTGTGAACAGCATTCACAGCTGAACAGATTTAAATTAATAGCACTTACCAGAGAAAACTCCTGTTTGTCAAGAACCCGTAAATTGTTAACCAAAACAATCCAGTGCTGCGAGCATGGTCTTTTTATTTTAATATCACAACTTCTTCTTACATCACTTTCAGCTAAGATAATTATTCACAAAGTAGCAACACTGTATCAGCCCCACAATGCCTAAAAGCAGCATCACTGGGATAGCTGCTGTGCAGGCTAGGAGTCCATAGACAATGCCTGCACCGAAGTTGGACACTCCTGATTATCAGTAAAACATGCATAAGGAAAAGGGAAACAAACACAACCAATTCTTCATGGAAGGCAGAAACCATCATGTTTAGCCACAGTAATTGTCTTCACCATGTTATCTACAAAATCTTAAAATGTGGACCAGAACTATGTGAATGTGCTTCCTGCAGCTTGAGTTCTGCCAACACACATGCCACATTTAACACTCTGCATGAATTGATTGTCTGCCTGGCAATAAGGAACTGACAGTAACACCGCAGCCATTGTTCCCCATGCACCTTCCTCTCGCTCAGCACTGCTCTTGGCAGCTTACAAAAGCAATTCTTTGTGTGGGTAGGGGTTCAGGTGAAGGCAACTGAGTCATCTTGTCTTGCAAAAGTCTCCAGTTTCTCTTAAGCTTTCCATTTTTATCCTTTTACATGAGAGAATTAGATTTTTTAATTATCTCATATGTTTTAGTAATCGTTTCCAAGCATTGCTGCCAAAACACTAGGAAGGAAAAAGATTTACAAATAACCACCATAAACATAGAAGAGTTTTCATGTGTCAGAACTTGTGAGATTGTGATCAATCATAAAAATAAATAGCCTTAGATATCTGTTGCTGGAATGCTGCAGTCTAACTATTGCTGTATTTTCAAACTGCAGCAACAAATCCTTCCAGAGACTGTCTGAAGAAGTTTTATTATTTGTGCCAACAAAATTCTACTTGAAATGAGAGGAAAGAATTATCCCAGTTAAACCAAATGCAAGTAATTTGTTATTGCCTAACTGATGACGTGTTTAACATGATTTCAACAAGTAAAATACCTCTGGTTCAAGGTCTTCTTGCTAATCCAAGTGACTGGATCCTACTTGAAGCAAACATTAAAGTGGTGAAAAACAAGTCAAGCCATCAAAACATTTCTTTATCAATAGAGCTAATGTGTGATATTTAAAGAGGGTTTTTTTTCTTTTTTAGTCCTGCAAAGCTCTTGCCGCTCAGTGACAAAGCCTGCATGAGTCACCCCAGCTCAGACACAGGCAGAATTGTTCATCCATAAGCAGCTTCACTTGCTGCAAAAGCAGCTGTTTGTTCATCTCTTGCCAGAAGTAAGGCTGACGTAGACCAGCTGGGCAGGATGCCCTCCCTCACTTTGGAAAAAACAGTGAGAAGAATGCAGGGGAAAAATGTAAAAACAAGTAAATTATTACAGTTTTTTTGGTTTTGTATCTACCATGCATTATCTGGACTCCAGTGCCTGAGGTAGTCCAGCTGCCAGTACAGGAGAACTGATGAGCAGAAGAGAATGGTTTTGTGAACAAGCCTGGAATTTTATCACTGAAGCTTGTAGGGAGAGAAATCTGACACAGGAGGAGAGTGTTAAATCCCTCAGAGAGATGGCAATGTTTTTTTAGGCACTTTGAAACCAGCAACCTGACTCTAAAATAAGCTCTATTTCTCATTTACTAGGAAAGTGAAGAATGTGTTCCAAAAATGAAAATCCTAGTCTAAATTAATCTGTATCTGATGCAGCTCTTTCCTCCCACTCCTTATTTAGTGATGCACTATTTTGCACCTTTCAGAGAGAGGCACGCTGGGCCTTTTGTACTTTTCCATTCAATTTGAGGATCATGAATTTAAATTTATGCTTAGAATACAGATGTCACGAAGATGACCAGCTAATGCCAAGTTAACCCACAAAGGTGACCCTAAACAGCACCAGATCAAGCACAAAGAAGTAGGCTCTGTGTTACCAAGATCATATATTGTCATAAGGAACTACAATAGGTACATAACCTTGATATTTAAATGTGTTGTAGTTTTACTACCTTTGTACTTACAAACCCTTGTGTAGTGGTTTGCTATCTGCTCAGGACTGTCTTGGGAAAGGCTGTATGGTATAATATTAGTACTGGGGAACTGTAAGGCACTGACTTCTACACTGTAATATAGTTCAAACAGTAACATACAAATGAAAATAGACAGTGGGAAACCGAAGACGTAGCAAGTTATGCTGAATGCCATGCATACTACAAATTCAGGTTTCACTCGACCCTTTCCCAACTCTCTGAATACCTTCAAGGGAGGTCTTTGTGACTAACAGTGAAAAAACCTGCATTATCACAATATACTTATGTTTAAAAGAAAATAAATAAAATAAACTTAAATGGAAAGAAATAAACCCCGTCTGAATCATTAAAAGCCATGTCATTTTTATTCACATTTTAAAATCCCATCATTTTAAAACTGTAGTTGAGGGAGGGAAGTTATCATTATTTGTTTCAATTTTTTACTTTGTTAACCACCTCTACTCTCCAATTCAACCTCTCACTAGTTGGATCTCTGAATGTACTTTTGCATAAAGCTCCAGCTGTGAATGTTACACATATTTGGCTTGAGTTTAAATATTTCAATTAATGGAGACAACAGGAGTTTGATTAATACCAAATGGCAGATTTTGAGCAATGTTCCATATAACTTTCTAAATTTAGCAATAAAATAAATTGGTTATGTAAGGGTAATGGGATGAGGGCTTAATACAAAGCTCACTATACATATTTCTAAACTACTCCATATTTTTAAGGGAAAAATTATGCTCCTCTGGCATCTACTACAATTTTGCTTTTCAGTGCAAAAACTCAAAAGTTATCACATGAAGTACATGCTTATCTGTACTTGTTTGTAAGAGGAAATATCACTAATGAATGTGGGGTTTTTTTTAAAAAAGAAAGGAACATAGAAAGTCTGAGAGTATTAAAGTAAGGCTAAATACAAAATAGATAGTTAAGGACAACAGAGCAAAAGCAGCATACAAAAATACATAACAAGCTGCACTTACTGGTATCCTTTACAGCTTCTTCTACTGTTCTAAGCTTTTATTGTAATTAAAGTATTCTAGAAGTTCTGTAACCCATTATTTTGTTTGTTTTCCTAGAAATAAATGCAAAACTCTAGCCCAGTTTACACATTCCATGCCACTTACTGGCAGTTTGTAATACCTTATTGTCCCCTTGTACTTCTCCCAGTCTCTGCTGAAGCTCTCCAATCTCTTCTCCAAGATGTTTATTTCGATCTTGAGCCTCACTCAGTAGTTGAACAAGATTTGCCTAGAAAAAGAGTAAATATCAGAAGTCAGTGTCTGTGGAGAGACGTGTAAGTAGTGATTGAAAAGAAACCCTTGAGTTACTCCTTATCTGCCAAGAATCTTTACTTTTATTGCTGGTGGTACCCACACTTCATGCTTCATTAGAGAGATAACAAGTAAAGTCACTTGGGTTCCTTTGTCTTTCATAGTAGAAAATACATACAGCAAGTGTGCACACAGACTCCCAGAATAGCACACAAACCCCATGCAAAACTAACTGAGAACATCTATGCTAGTTCCAGTGTTGTGGCTGGTGGGAAGAATTAAATTCAGAATACTTTGACAATATTTATACAAAGCTGCCAAAGTAATAGTTTTAAACTTGCATATAATTTGACAAAAGGCACAGCTGAGAAATAATTATGATACAATTAAAGTCCTTAATAGTGTTTAGAGCGGATTTCCAGCCAGTAAAAAGGTGGTCAGTCAAAGTCCCTGCCCCTCTACGGAGCTATACCATGGATATCTACTAGCACAGAACTTCAAACATGACCTGATTTGTGTTGTTAGGTATCACCTAGATTCTGGAAAAGTAGAGCTTAAAAACAAACCACTCCTTTCCTTACTCAATAATCCAGGTCAAAAGTAGTCATTCACATTAACCTACTAAGTTAGCAGGGCAAGTAGTCTGGTCTATAATCGTACAATTAAATTCCGTCAGCTTGATCACTAACCAAAAAATAAATGCAATCTCCTCTTTTCCTATATATGCTATCTGAAAATTAGCAAATACTACAGGCAAATTTATTCCATTTTTACACTAAAAATGTCTCATGAATACACAGACATTGACTCAACAAGGGAAAAGCCTACCAATGACAGCTTTTAACTAAGTGAGTTAGAATCATAGTGGCTGAGGTGCAGCCTTTCAAGACACTGCCTATGGACAGCTCGGTGTGTCATCCATCCATTGCCATAAATCTCAAGAGTATGATAAGAAATGAAAAGAGAATTTTTGGATCTTCTAAGCATGACTTAGTAAAGCCTCATGAGTCAGTATCTCTGAGCCACCCTTACACATACTCCCTGGATTTGAGGCCAATGCATCAACTATAATTCATCAAGTGACTGTTCCTAGTTCTCTCTTGGTATTTTAGGTTTAGTTTTGGATTCCCTGCTTGTTGTGCTTCTCTTTCAACTCCCCCATTTCTCTATTCTGACATGTCTCTTTCAATTTTACTCTTTTACCCAGTGATTCTACTACCACTAGAGTCTCACAGGATGTTTTAATGAATTTTAACTTTACAACTCATATGCTATCAAACCAACAAGGTATCTGATAGCCATTACTGCAATCTTGCTCCTTGTTCACTAACACCTGCTATTTCTACATGTGCTGCTTTACATTTAAGAGAGCTATTAAGAATAAGAATCTATTAATGTGAATAGTAACATGAACATAGCTATGCATGCATATGACCATTTGCAGGATTAGGCTATTAAACTATCATTAACTAGAACTTTTGTACATAACTGTTGAAGAAGGTAACTCCAAATTCCAATTGGTCTAAATTAGCAATAGCGTCAAACTTTTAAATAGGAAAAATAACTCGAGAAACTGACACCATCCTATTTGATGAACAAGAAGCCTAAGTCACTGCTACAGTTCCTGTACTTCTGATGCTTTGAGACCAAAAGTTCAGAAGAAAGCAAGGTAAATATCACACAGTTTTGGAAGACATTAAAGCATTTTTTAAACTACTGACAAACCTGAAGACTGCAAACAAATAATTTGAGGGAAGAATGTAATAGAAAAGAACCCCAATAAACAGCCAATTACAGGAATAAAACTAAGATGCTTCTAATTTTATTTTCACGACAACAACCATTCAAGCAATGCAAAAGATTCCTCATATATGCTTTGTTGGATTGATTCTTTTCCTACATCTTAAACAAACAGTGTAATAGTCATTCACATAATGAATGAATCAAGGAGCTTCAGAACACATTCAATCAATGGCTTTGAGAAGTACTGCTTAATGGCTGTTTAAAGAAAGAAAACAAAGAACTCATGTTTGCAGGAAATTGTATTTAAACTGAAGTATCTATGGCTACTGCTTAGATGCAATTTTTTATTTTTTAAAAGAAAGCTGACTTTCAATAAAGCCTGCATTAGTTAAAAGGAACATGATTTGCACAAACCTCTCTGAAACACCTCTATTTATAAAGTTCCTTTTCATGATGAATTGGAACAACTCCTAACACTGCAATAGCACATGTAATTTCAACACCTGGAAAGAACTCAATCTCACTAATCAGTGTTTACAACTATAACACCAGGATTTCAGCACTCTGCAGTTAAAACCTGGCTCCCAGTAAAGGCAGGAAAGGCATTACCATGCCTATACTAAATCTTCCTGCTCAGATTTATTTCCTTTAAAACCATTTCTCTGGGATTGCAGTTCTATGCTGAATTTTGTCAGTCATATAAATGACTTAACATGACAAAGACCTTTATACTCACGACAGAGATTTTGGAAGAAACTTGAAATGAAGAATTTTAGACACCAAAATAAACCAGCCTTATTTGACCATGCCAACAGCATTACAATGAGCTAAGTATAGATTTACTCCTTACTGCAAGCCTTGTATTATACTTCTGTTAAACTGAAACAACCAAGTTATGTCACAGAAGTAGTCTCCAGCAATTACTCATTTCCCTGGCTTAGAGGTTCCATACAATGTATAATTTGGATTGTTACGTGTGAAGGTTTTGGCAAGACCTTATTAAAGCTCTGGTTAAATGTGGATAGAAGGAGAAATATTTGATTTTCAAAAGTGCTCTTCTAGGCTTAAAGAGAGCCAGCCAAGAGGGTATGTTGAATGATACCTGGACTTGGTAGCATTTCTTTGGCATATATAAGAAAACATACCATATGGTTGAATGATGATAAAAATAACAATGGAGAACTGCCTTTGTGAACCTGCAACCACGTATTTTTTGAGGAAAGGGAAGAAATCTATGCAAGAGCAAATGCAATTCATTTTTCCATTTGGCAACTTCTTTTCAATATTCATAGAACAAACACAGAATTCACTCAGAAATCCAAGACAAGTTACTTCAACAGACAATAAAGCTCATATCATTTACCTGTGCAACAGAGAACAACTCCCTGTAAATTAGCCAAATTCAGCTTCTCTAGACTCAATTTCTTCGACAGTTTCTTTTGATTTTAGGTGAAGCCTTAAAAAGACTCCTGAAACTTGAAAAGTGAAAGACTTTACTTCATTCACTCACACGATACAAAACTAACTCTAAAGTACTGATGAAGAGAGGTTTCTGAGCCATGGATAAAGGGAGGAAAGACTAGAGAAGTACCTTTCTGCTGCCTCATCTTGTCTTCCCTCTACAACAATCTGCAGCAGTGGAAACTGTTTTTCCTACCATCTCTCAATGCAACTGTTTCTAATACTAAATAACAAGTATTACTTCAGCCCCCTGTCTGATTAACTGGCCAGCATCAGACAAGCTTCCAGAGCTCTATCCACCTTCCGTTTCTGGCAGGTTCTCTGGAGTCTCAGCAGTACGACAAGCTACTTGTTTTATATGAATCTGTTATGGGAAGCTTGCATGTATCATAGACTCATAGAATACTTGGAAGGGACTCATAAAGATCATCAAGTCCAACTCCCTCCACCTAACAGGACTAGCCCAAAACGAAGCTATATGACTGACAGTGCTGTCCAGACACTGCCTGAACCCTGGCAGGCTGGGTGCTGTGGCCACTTCCCTGGGAAGCCTGCTCAAGTGCCCAAGCACCTTCTCGGTGGAGCACGATTTGAGCACAGTCTAACCCCTCACTGCAGTGCTGGACATAAGACACTGCCCCCATATTCTTTTTTTCTCTGACCAAATGGAAGTGCAACCACAGCCAACAATCCCACCACAAGCTAAGAAGAAAGGAGAAAAAGATGGATCTGAGAGTGTCAAGTGGGAAGTGCCTACCTTTATTACATAAAGGAAAAAAAGCATGATAGATCAGAATAGACCAGAAAGATTCAATGGGATGGGACCACAGACCTCCTCCTTTTCCACTTAGGCTTTGTTAAAATTTGCAGGAACATTTTTTGGGATAGAAGGTGGAAAAGAACTTCACTTTTAGCTACAGATGAGCACCAAAAAATACTGACAAAAATATCTATAAATACTTATTAACATAAGCCAGTAAGTACCTGTCAGGCAGCAACCAATCTTTGCTCACTAGTAACCAATGGCCTGATGAGGGAAAAAAAAGATAACTCGGAATAGTCATCCCTGGCATTATGCACTACATTTTAGTTTGGCTCCTTTAACAATTTTGCAAATCTAGCTACACATATACACAGCGTTATTTTTCTTCACAGCACTTTAAAAATGATGGATAGTAACAGTCTTTAATATAGCTCTCAATTCTCTTGCACATAAATCTTATCTGACACTTAAAAAAAAAAAGAAAAAAACTTTTTGCCTTTAGGGTACTACCTGAAAAAGTAATTTGGGAAGGGGGAAGAGGGGGAAACTTCCAATGTATCTTTATGGTTTAACAATATTTTTAAATACAAACATTCCTATATTGCAATTTACAGTCTTTTATGTTTGTTTTAGCCACACCTTCAAACAAAGAACACTGAATTATAGGTCTGACAGAAAAAAGTTTGATGAAACATTAAGCACACTTGATAGGTGTGACTGATCACAAATTTAAGTGCAGTTTCTCCTCCAATGCATTCATATGATTGCAATGGCTGAATCAGTACAGAAAAACCTGTTTTACTTACCAACTACCACTGTTCACTCCAAGATAGAGGAACTGATGACCTCCTTTAGCACTAGCTTCCTTGTAATAAAATCCTAAAATTATTGTATTTTTCTCTTTAAGTTCAAAAATCAGAGAAGACTTTTAAAATTACAGATCCTGGGTAAACAAAACAAAATACACTTAATATGGGTCGTATTTTCACGCAGAAAAACAACACCAAAAATCAAAACTTTGCCAAGCAGTCACTTGACATAAAACAAGAGAAGAAGAAAATCCTCTCCTAAGTATTTTGAGCTCCTAAAGACATCTTAAACTTTGAGATAATGCACAAAAAGAATCAAAATCCCTTCAATATTGTGTTGTAGTGAGTGTTGTAATTAATTGACAGAACATTTATCGAGAGTACTCAGGGGCAGAGGTGTGCACAAGTGTCTCTCTATTCCATTAAGGTAAGACACAGCAACCAGAGAAGCTGTTGTACACAGCAGGCCTGAGGGACTATCACATCTATTAGAATGAGCATTTCTTCTCTCCTAGACTTCAGTGGTGGACTTGGCAGCATTGGGTTAATGGACACGATGGTCTTAGAGATCTTTTGCAATCTAAATGATTCTATGATTCTGTGTTAGTGCAAAACCTATTTTTTGAAGAAACAAGGGTGTCACTTCACAAAGCATGACTCCTAGTGTGGCTAACAAGTTCTAGGTTTTACATACTACCACCCGCTCTGACCAATGGAATACAAGATTTCAGTGTCCAGAAACAAAAATCTCTACTGGCTATGTTCTTGGAGCAGGCGCATTTTGAAATCTACGGGAATATTGCTTTCTATGTGTTGCAAGGGCAAACAATGTCACTGTTTTCCAACTGCTACCTCATGCTATGGGAGTCAAACACATGCACCTACAAACCAAAGCAAAGTGCACCCATCTATGTTCAGCACATGTGTAATGCTTTTCATCTTCAAACACTTTGAAGAGAAGAGGAAATCACATTAATCTTCCAGCACTACTGTAAGATAAATACAAAATTATTGCTTACTGTGCAGTGTATTTTATGCGCAGATTTTATCTCATAGGACTCTGAATGCAGTTTTTGTGCCTTAGCACAAGGCTAGCAAAACTTCCCAAATTTATTAATTAACAAGAAACAGCCACATTAGTCATTACTTATGATGATGTCAAGAACAGTCATAAGGTAATCCCTGAAGTTTGTTTCAGAAGTGAATTGTGATAGGTGAGTACATCGAGCTAGAAGCTGGAAGTGGAAGGGATCAAAATGGGTCCATTTGTGGTATGTCACAGCATAATCCTGTCTGGAACCTCTGGTCCTTCTGATGCTATGCCTGCCCCAAAAAATCATGCTCATGGACATATTCATTAGAAGGAGACAAGCTGTCTGACTAACATCTCAGTGAGTGGGTACCATGCTGCTGGGATACCAACGACCCTTGAAGAAGTCAGGATCTTGGTTTGAATGAACCACCTTGGGATACCTACAGATAACTGTAACAGCATTAAGGGCCACGGCCTTCAGGTTCTCTGGTGGGACTTTTTGCCTGGTAAGAAGGATTAACCATCAAGCTGTGTTCTGTACTAGGACTATGTCATCATTACATTATGGGACTCAGCATTGGGAGCCTCAAATATGGTTCTATGACCATGGCATCCTCTCTAAGGCTCAAAAGCCGCTTGGAAGACACAGGATCCACTTGACTACATGAGGCAAAATTACCTTTGCCAGTGGGCTGGAAGACTTCAAAAGGAGAGCGTTACTCTCAAAATTACGTGGGAGGGAATAAGGAAGCTTAGGATAGGGTAGGCAAGCCAAGAGGCTGGGATGATGGGAAGAGAAAGGACATAGCAATTCACAAAGCAACTGAGCTGAAGTGTAATTCCTTTGACCATAGGCATGTAGAGAAGGAGGTTCCCAAAGAACAGCCTTGTAGGAAAGCCTGTACCATGGAACCGGCACACTCAGATGCCCCTCTGAGGTCTCTAACACATGCAGCAGGGGGAATAAGCAGGAGGAGTTTGAAGACTGTGTGCAGTTACAGGGTTACAATCTCTTTGAGATCATGGAGAATCGGTGGGATAGCCCACACAACTGGAGTGCTGTGATGAAGGGATACAGGCGCCTTAGAAAGGACAGCAAGAAGGTGAGGAAGGGTCTTGCCCCCTCACCCTTTTTTCTGTGAGAGCACTCAAACACTGGAACAGGTTGCCCAGAGAGGCTGTGGAGTTGCAGATAATCAAAACCATACTGAAAATGGTCCTGGGCAACTTGTTCTAAGTGCTCCTCTTTGAGCAAGAAGATTGGACTAGCTGACCTCCAGAGCTATTTTCCCACCTCAACCATTCTGTGGTCTTGTGACGTTCAGTTGCATTTAATTTGATTCCTTATACATTTAAAACACAAATCTAAGGCCTCACCAGTGACATATGCATTGTAGCTTTATTCTTGACACACAGCCCCAGTGCAAACCCATTATCTCCAACTGAGTGGTCTCACTGAGATCAAATTAAGCAAAGCATATTTAGGACTGTGGCCCAGCACAGCCATTTTCCTAAACATGCATTTTACTTCATCTTTGTTTATTCAAAGGATCTCATTTGTATTAAAAGAACTTCCATTTAACATAGAAGGTTGAAGGATTCACTGATTTGTTATTTTAATGGCCAAGCTTCTCCCAAACTGAAGCAATACTGAAAATTTAAGCAATGTAGATGAAAATAATAGGTAGTATATATCAAGTTAGAAATTCCATCTATGTTTTTTCTTTAAGTTTCCCTGTTGGCAGCAACACTGGCTAACAGATACCTAGTAAGCTTCCATTAAAATGTCTCCTATCACAGTTAATGCATATAAATATGTATCATTGCAGAACTGCAGAATGGTAGAATTTCTATTTATATAGGATGCTCAACAGAGGCTATGTAGACAGAGAAGTATTTTAACATGTCTTTTAAAATGGGGAGTGTCTATTGTTTATCATTGTGCTGGTTTCAGCTGGGGTAGAGTTAATTTTCTTCACCATGGCTGATACGGGGCTATGCTTTAGACTTGTGCTGAACACAGGGTTAAAAATATAGAGATGATTTTGTTATTGCTGTGCAGCGCTTACACAGAGCCAAGGCCTTTTCTGCTTTTTGTACTGACATGTTGGGGAGGAAGTTGGGGGTACATGGGAGGCTGGGAGGAGACAAAGCCAGGGCAGGTAACCCAAATTGACCAAAGGGGTATTCCAGACCATGTGACATCATACTCAGTATATAAAGTGGGATGAAGACAGAGGAAGGGTGGGGTATTTGGGGTGATGATGTTCCCAAGTCACCCTTATTCATGAAGGGGCCCTGCTCTCCTGCGGATGGCTGAACACCTACCTGCCCATGGAAGTGGTGAATGAATTTCTTGTTTTGTTTCGCTCTGCTTGTGTGAGCAGTTTTGCTTTTCCTAGTAAAATGTCTTTATCTCAACCCACAAGTTCCCTAGCTTTCACCCTTCCGATTCTCTCTCTGATCACCCTGGTGAGGCAGTGAGCAAGTGGCTATGTAGGCCTTGGCTGCTGGCTGGGATTAAACCACTACAGCCATGTCTGAAAGAATTTTAAAATAAAAGACACTCTTCCTAATTCCTGTTGTCTTGAAACACTTTGCCCCTCCATTACTTAGCCAAAAATTACTCTACACCTGACACCGTAAGACATTATAAAATACTTTCAACCATATCATTTGAGAGTGTTAGGCATGAGGGGCCAGGAAAGCACTGACAGCTCACAAGCTATGATAACAACACTAGTGGTGAAGAATCTACAGTAGAAAAAGAGATTTCAGTAGCACAGTTTCTCATTTCCTGCTTTTGCTGGTAGGCGATACACACAGAGCAATCTTTGGATAGAATCATCATACTATCATAGAATTGTTTAGTTTGGAAAAGATCCGAGATGCAAACACAGCTTTGAGAGGGAAAACACTACAGAGTGCATGTTAAGATACCTTTAAGTAACAATTTTCTTGCTGTCAGCTGCTTGCTGACAGAAAACGCCTGGTTACATGATATTTCCATAAAAACCATGAAAATTCTCTGCTGCAAAACAGGATGAGAAGGCATGGTGAAAAACAAGACATTTTAAGTAGTTACAAAACATAATGGATAATAAAAGGGGAAAATGAGGACGAGAAGGAGAAGACAGAAGCAATTCCAACCAACCTATTACATTTAAGGTTCTAGATTGAAATTTCAGTAATAAGCAATAATATCTCAGTTGTGGCAAACCAATGCAAGAGATAGGAAATTGTTAAGCATATCATATTTTCATCTCATTTCTGACCATGAAAACAGGATGCACTTTTGTGTCATGTAGAATTCATTGGAGGATCAGGGTCTCCTTCTATAAAGTGACTGAGGTCACAAACTTTTCACAGCAGGCATCTAGAGGTCCAGGAAATAAGGGAATGGAAAAAGCACAAAAGGGAGAGAGAACTTCATTCTTTCTTAGGTGAGAGAAAGTATGGTAATAATGGAATGTATGATAATAATGGAGAAATATTCATAACTTTCTTTTATTATTCTCTGATGCATTTCTCAAAGTAAAACCATACTCATCTTTAGAAAAGTTGCACTAATTACTCTAGGTTATCCACCTTGTATGCTACAGCAACACTTCTCAGGAAAATGAAAACTCAAGAAGTACACTAACAGCCTGTTACTGTACAACCTAACGTATATATTCTAGGGGGTGACCTATCAACCGACCCCATTTGAAGATAAGATTTTTCTTTCTTTCACTGATACCTAGCATGAATACATAACTTCCTCAGGGGAAAAAAATGACTTCTAGGTAGATTATTAAAGATTTTCCAAGCACTTGCCCTGGTAAGACAAATTGCCAAAACTTAATATAATCATAGCCTCTGAATTTAAACTGAATTTGGCTAGTATTTTAGAAACAAGTGTCAGTTTCATTTGTTTTGAAAGACGAATTAGAATAGCTATGGGATGGCAAATCTCCCTTTCTACTTATCTCTGTAATGATCCATATACTGCCTTGGTTTTTTTCTTTCAATTGGATATTCCTCAGCAACACTCAGAATGCATAAACTTGTATCTGGTCATAAACTTTTATTAGAATTCTGTTGAAATAACAGAATTGCAAATAAATTATGCTAAATAATGAGGAAGTTAAATGATTCTACACTGAGCCACTGACTTCTTGACAGCTATTTGTTTAAGTGCCTGAAGGAGTAATTAAATTGCCTCTGGAAGTTTAGTTTAAAGAAACCAAAACTCTAAGCCGTAAAATTTTAAGCAAATAGCAAGAACTACATGCAAACTCTCAGGGAAAGGGTGTTGAGTAAAACTTTTGATCCATTAAGAGAATGTAACAACCGTGTTTTAAACATAGTTAAAAGACTTCCAAAACTAGCAATTACAGCAACAATTTTTGTTCTTTTAGGTTATCCTCGTCTCCCTGCTCCACACGTTGCATTTTGGGTGCCATTTTTCTCTAAAAATTAAGATAATTTTAAGATGTGACAACCAACATTCCACAACAGGGACACACTATGTGGATATTCAGGAACAAAAATGCATGTGAGCAGGCAAAAAGTTTTTCAGGGGAACCGTAAAATGCAATTATCATTGTTTTATCATTTATAACTCATAGAGTCCAAGTGGCCTGGGAGAATACTTAATGGAAAACAGCACTCACAACAATAAATCAGCAATTATGGAATGCAGACAATGCATTCCCAGCTTACTTTTAAGTATGAGAAGTCCTGTCACAAATCCATTTTAGGACTCAATACAGAAGAATAAACAACAAGGAGAACAATCTCAAGTCTCTGTACACTGACCAATTTCAGTCTCAGGTGAACACGAAAGCAATAGTCATATATCTTAATTAATGATTATTCAGGTATTTCAGAGGGAAATATATAGACAAAAGCAGAAGTCACAGTTTAAAGACTGAGCTTTTCAGTATTCAGAAACACTTGGTTTTTTACCAGTTTTCTTAATTAATATCTTTATTCTTTTGGAAAGTACTTTTGTAGCAGATAAATAACATCAACTGAAAAATAAATCCTACCTGTTTCCTCTTTTCAGGTGGAAGCGATGGATCCCCATCCTACAAATAAACAGATATATTTTATTGGCAGCTTATTTCTGAAACCAGAAATTATATTAATTCCATTAATCTAACTGTAGAACATGTATTTTAATTAAAATGTTATAAATTTTTTTTTAAATATTACTGATTAATACCAGTAATACTAACTTCATCACAAAAAAATTTCTAAAGTTGAAGATTTGTTTACCTTTCTAGAATAGCAGGTCATTACAAATTTGTATTGCATTAATTTTTATACTGGTACATTAAGTTGCTGTGGAATAATAATACCACAGTCAGTTTTTAAATGGAATTGTCACTGAAACTAATTTCCTTAGAGGATGCACTGTCTTTCTGTGTCCTATATAACAAGCACTGCCTCATCAATGCAGAACAAATGAGTAAGAATATGATCAGGACCATACAACTGCAGGACTACGGCAAACAAGTACCTAAACATTTTTACAGCAGCCATTATGGACTTCTTTCCAATCTTTTTTGAGGTTCACCTTTGTCCCCCAATTATACAGTCTTCATAAAGAACAACCTACAATCAACTCCCGATACTTCTTTTTCAGAGACTGGTGTCGTTCCCGCAGCTGGTTGGCCATAAGTTTGTATTGGTCTCTTTCTTGTTGACAGGTGTCCAGCTCTTTGGAAAGGATTAACAATGCCTCCTTTTTACTCTCGAGCTTCCTTTTGCACACCAGATACTGCAGAACATAAAAAACCCATACATGTAATAAGTCATTTCTACCCAAGCCAGTACTGGATACAAGAGGCTCAGGTTCTTCTCTGAAAAGTTGGAGGAAGACTGCACAAGATCAAAGTTTGCCACAAGTCAGCTTATTAATCAGGGAAGATATCTTGTATAGAAAGCTTGAAATCCATCTGTAAGGCCACATGTTCACCTGACCACTGTGAGTTAGAAAAAATTAGCAATTTGAGTTTCTCATTCTTTGCCTCAGATGCCATAACATCAGGAACCTTGCAATTTGCCCAGCAGCCCTGGGAAGGCTGCTAGAAGGAAGAAGCATTTGCAAACTCCCTTTTCCACTTGTGTTCACAATACCCAGCTCCCAGGTAGCAACCAGTCATTCCTGCTTCAGTTTCCACTGCCGTCCTTCTCTCCACTACTAGCAATGTCCTCTGAGCTCAGCCTTCCAGTTGGACATGAACTGGGACCATGTTACAGCAGAAGGGGTAGCACGGATGATAACCAAAATTGACCTTAATTCTGAACAATTACAATGTGATGCTCTAACAGCACAGGTAGAAGAAACTTAATTATGCTGTGGTACTACAGGCACATGCTCATTTGAGGCAAAAGAATGGGAAATAATGCAGGAATGCTGCAAACACCTAAAAGAGGAGGGTAGGCAGAGATGAGCTTTTCCCTGCAGCCACCACCTCTCATGTGAAGGGCTCATGCACCAAGCAAAACAGAACTTGCAAATCTTAGCTGTTCTGCATTAGTCTGATCTGCTTCATTGCCTTTCCCCATTGAAAGGAAGAGTAACGTGTATGTCATCCTCAATGTTACCTATCAGAACTTTCAGGTAACTTTTCACTTAACATGATGTTCCATCAGCAGATTCTTATTACCCATCACTTGACACTGCTCATACTAAAGTATATATTTCTATTTCTGATGTTACTGACATAAGAGGTGGCTCAAAATACTTTCTGAATGTGCTCTACAAGACACCAAATACCACAGCAGTCATGAAAACAATTTATAGTTTCATTATATCCTCTGACAAGAATACTTTGTCATTACGGGCTCTTGCACAAAGCAAGAACATCAGCACTTCCATACTGTTCAAGTCAGTGCTGTTCTTTGGGACAAAAATCATTCTTAGTATGTACTACTTGCTTGGAATTAACTTTGTTAACCTCTATTTCAAGTCAATGAGAAAGGAAAAAGTGAGTTTGGTATATTAGTACAGCTAACCTTTTCCAAAAATGGTAAGTGCTTAGTTGCAAAAAAAACAGGAAGGGAATGAGAAAAGCAGTTCCAAGAAGGATTTGAACTCTCAAAAAGGACACTTCCACCTTGGATTAATTTTATTCCTGGCAATAGTGAAGTTGAAATCCTGCCATAAATTTTCTGGATTATGATACCTTGGCATCAACAAAGGCAAGTGTACCTATGTACTTATGTCCTTACTGATACCTTACACAAATGTCAAATCCCCTGATAAAGGGCTGAAAGGTATGAGAAGCTAAATTTTAAAATTGTCAGCAAGTGATTATAGTGACATGGTAAACTGCTTCAAACTCGATAAAGTAATTCTTTCCCTTACAGTGAAATATTTGTCAATCTCTTTTTTTCCCTGTTTCATCCCCTATCTAAGTAACTCTAAAATATGCCTTTGCTAAATTGCTTTTAAATATTAACAATCCGATAGAATAAATGCAAATAAAAATGAGTAAAAGCAAACCTCACAATCACTTGTAAAAAACCCCCAACAACCTGGACCCCTGAACCAAGTAGCCTGTCCTGTTCCTTTAATAGGAAGAATCCCAGGAAGAATGAAGCTGGCCCATCCAGCCAACACCTGTGTGGAGCAGAGCAGCCTTTACCATGCACACAATGGGAGTGGAAAGAAGCCAAACATCCTGCCTTACACAGCCAGAATGTCTGCAAGCCTTGCCTCAAGTGCTGCTGGATGGAAAAGTGTATGAGAGTCAGAAGTGCACCAGAGCATGTGGATTAGACTGTAAAACCCAGTACTTATCCAGTAGGAAATACAGACCTAGCACCAAACAAATCTTGCTTCTGCCATGAGTCACAGCTCTCTACAAAGGACACACTCAGAGCATACAAGAAGGCTTCACCTTCTACAGCAGCACTGGCAGAGACTGGGGATTTCTCCACTATTAGCCTAAGGATAATGAACCATAAACAGATTGTGGGGACAGTAATGTTCAGGGTCTAAATGAACAGGAATAATGATGACCTCCTTGCTTAAAATCTGTTTTAACTAGATGAACTATATACTGATCATGCTGGCATCTCTCCTCAATGTACTGTTTGGATTTTACTATAAAAATGACCACATAAAAGACTTTCTGAAGTAATTTTTGCATTTTACACATATTGACTTGCCCAAATAAATAGAATAAAACCAGTAATAACATAATAATTTGTTTCCATGGGCTTATGGTACAAGAAACAATAAAACCAGAGCATTTCTGTGGAATCTGATTATTCAACAGAACTATGTTTGCAATTCCCATTACCATTACTGAAGGAAAACCAAATTTCACAAAGGCAGACCTCAAAGAGGTTATTCAATATATATGTTTCTGAATGCTAAAAAACAACGTAGCAATAATGACCATAAACTGACCTAACAACTGTACAGCAGAAATGGGTTCTACTCAGGAAAATAACTGAGTCCCATCAACGATTTCCCTTATATGGACAAATAAGTGCAATAAAATTGGTATGCTGTCAAAAAGAACATAGGAGTGTGACAAGTCTTTTTGGAGCAATGAAAGCAATAAGGCAAATTTTTTCAAACAGTCTGAAAAAAAGTATTCAGTAGATGCTTCTGTCATTCACTCATATAGAGATTTCTTCCCCTGCAACTGAAGGAAAGCCTACATCTCAGGTACTGTCTACCAGTGATACAAACAAATGAATTCTGTTATGTACTATTGTTACTATGAAATATTCTTATTGTCTTTTGTTTCTTTCTAATTATTGCTACAAAATAATCTGTGAATTTAAAAAACAAAGTTAAACAAGAACTAGCTACTATATATTCAACCTAAAAGCTACAGTGTACAACTTTTCATATCTGTCTAGTGACTTTTATCTACCAATGCACTGTTATCTGCAATAAAGTAAATTATAATTGCTACAAGGAAGATCATAATAATTAAAGGGATATATATGACATCTTACATTACTGCCTGAACTGCTTTACAGCCAAATGACTACTTTAGTGAAATTGAGTAAAAAGAGACTGACATTACAGTAGAGTGTAACTGCTTCAAGGTGACCCTTTACATCGAACACTTACTATTTGTTCACTGCTATTTTTAGTGACAAATCTGGGTAGATCTCATTAATGACGCTGTAGACATGATCTAATAATCTGATGAAGCTGGGACACGGTCAAGGTTTTTGACTTTTTTTTTTAACCAACAAACACACTGAATTCCTACCAGTTTGTTTTTTTTAAATTTGTACAAATTACTGGCCTATATTTTGGTATTTAATGGCAATTAATGTCAAGGAAAACATCTGATTTTCTGAGAGTAGAAGCAGAGATACTCAGAGATCTCCAATCTGTGCTTTGGAATCACTGTGGATCATATTCTGTCTCCTCTTGACACTCCAGTGCCTTGTGTCCTCAAATGCTGAAGGGCTACTACATTACATTGGCCTTGAAACTTGTCATCTACCATGCCCTCTGAGAAACCATGAACTCTGCTCACCATCTTTGAACAAGAGATCCAGCTGCTACCAAACTGCCTTAAGTTGTAGCAAATTTCTCCTGACTGTACTCTTGGAGACAAATTTGTTGTAGAAACTGAAGGGCCCCAAAATGCATTGCAGTCTCACTGTTTGGAAGATTTGTTGACTGTGTTTTTATAATGTTGCTCCCCTTGACTTCAGATTAAACTGTTAACTTACCTGAAAGAGTCAAGCACTCAGACCCACAGGAATACACAATTACTGGCCATTTGCTTGCCATCTCACTTCCTGATGTGATTTATCTCTGATAAAACCTGAAACAATGCAGTGACCTTGGTTTTATCCCACCATATCAACTCTGCTTTTCCTGCTGTTCAGCTCTTGCTTCACTGGCTGCCTCCTGGCTGCTGAAACACAAAGCAGGCTGGTATCATTCACTGATGATAGAAGTGATACAAGCTGCTCCTCAGAATACCATGGCTTGTCTTGATAACAATACTACACCACATCATCTTCACTGGCCATTCAGGAATACCACAATTCAGTAGTTAACACTACTGTGCAATGTGGCCCAGCCCTTAAAAGTTTTGTATGCTGTACATCAGATTACATTATTAATTTCTCTATGTTTGTTTCACAATATCCCTGTGGGTCTCTTAGTCCAACCTGAAACATGAAAAGCAAACAGTTGTTTTGTTGCCTAAAAATACAGCATGCAGGTCTTCATAGCACTCTCTCATAGCTCCTGAGAATTTTGGAGCGCAGTAAATCACGGTGCCAGCTCTTTTAGCATTTTCTTTTCATTTTCCAAATGTCAAAGTCGTTACAATGCCAACCCAACCAGGGACATTTGAGTATCTGCTCCAATTTGTTCTTCCCTACAGCCACTGCATTTGTCCACATTAAGAAAGCTCTGAAGCTAGTGGCTCCAAAGCCTGTTGGGCCCCTCACAGAGGTTTGGTGAATTACATTTCATGCTTTGTTTGAAAAGGAAGCATGACAGAATGTTATAGAGATGTTATGAACATGAAAATCTCACCAGTCTTCCTTCCTCTTCTCTCTTGTCCACATAAAAAATTGTGCCACCAATGGGAAAGGTATGCTCTGTCAATTACAAGCAGGCTAGGCATCTCACTTTTCAGAACTCATGTCTGGAAATCATGTTGAAATCTAGCTATTTCAACTAGAACTACTGCTCAACAGTTTGGTAAGTTCAAAATTACTAGGCAAGGGAGCTCAGAGATGAGCATATCGCCTCCTTCTGGGCTGCTGAAGACCATACATAGTCAATAACCAAGAAATAGCCTCTTGTGAATGACAAATTAAACAGAAACTACATCTCTTCAAACTAACTTTAGGAGGCACAGTCACATATGAGTAGCTGTAAAGAGCATACACTAAACACTAATGTGTGGGAGGTGACAAGTGAAAGAGAAGCATTTTGACATTGGATTTAATTCTAGAAGTTGGCAAATCTGAGAGACCTTTAGGATCATCTAGATCCAACCCTGCTGCCATGGGCAGGGCAGGGACACCTTCAACTAGACCAGGTTGCTCAGACTCCCATCCAACTCGGCCTTGAACAACTCCAGGAATGGGATGAGGAATGGAATGTACTCTTGGAACAGTATTTTGAGATTTATGAATATCACTGGTTTATGGAGAACTGGGGCCACCAGCAAGAAAGTTCTTGCTACAGCTCAGTCTCTTCTGTCAAACAAGCAGTTACTGACCAGATCTTCACCCAACAACTTGACACCAGCTTTCAAATAATCTGAACATGAGTCATTGAGTGACATAAACGTTAGATGAAAACCAAGGGTCCAAGCAGAAAAGTTACATGGTAACCCAACAGAGTAACAAATCTTTCTTATATATACATACATATATATATATATATATACACATATATCCATCACCAATACATAAACTGGCTAGAGAACAGATAAAATTTGTGTGGATTCTTGCTCCTGAAGCGAGTTCTCTTGCATCAAGTTTGTGAGATCATCAATGGAAATAATGACTCTTTTATACTCCTTCAGTATTTGCTAAGTTGGCTTTGTCCCAGTACTCCTACCTACGTCATCCTATTCAGTTAGTTTAAAGAATGCTCAATGTACATGTGGTGCAAAGATTGTTCAGAGCACCAGGTGCACACTAGGCCTCAAATGTGTGTGGCTGTAGAATAAGCGGGAAAATACATAAACATGGAGGCAAAAGAACAGGCAAGAAGTTAGTGGTGAGCATAATAAAAGGAGAGGAAGATATGTGAAAGGGTACAGAGCAAAAGGCACTGAAATGGAACAACAGCCAAAAAGAAAAAAGAAGAGCAAATATAGAAAAAGACTGTAGCAGACAAAAAATTTTCTTTTTATCTAATGAAAAATTAAAAGACTACCTACAAAAATATATGCTGTGTGTACAAGTGTTTGTGCATAAGGACCAAACGCGCATCCTACCACTTTTCTTAACTTCTGTAGTACCACGGTTTTAAAAATTACAGTTGCTTTGGCAAGTATTTCAATTACTCCTACCTTTCAAACTTGGAGGATTTTGTTTATGCAAATGACAAAGTATGTGATCACAGATCTGAATCCACCAGCTTCTGGTCTTTTATACCAAGGTTTTTAACCCCATCTTATGTTTTAACTGTCTACCATCAGCAATGGGAGAGTGTTTGTTTAGAGCTATCATGTCTTTTCTTGCTTGTGTTACCTTGTATTTTGAAAGTATTTCAAGATGTTTATGAAATGCACAGGGGAAAAAAATGACCTAGCAGACACTGAAGCTAGGAGGCCTTGGGAAAATCTATACTGCTGAGGAATATAGTAAATTCAATTCACAAGTAAATTATTACAATTATTACTTCAGAGGTCTGAGCCACATTCTCACAGACCCATTAGGATGTTAATGGGTAAACCACATGGAGTAAATTACAACAGCCAAAGGAAGAGAAAGGCAAAAGAGGAAAACCTGTATCTTGACAGCACATACTACAGACTTCACCCAGAAAAACAGGCTGTAAGCCTGCTGTGAAAATAGAGAGAAAGGAAGGAAAGGTGACTAGTCACTAGGCTTCTAATTTTTCCTGAAAAAAAGAGAAATTATATGTATACTTAAGCATCTACAAGAATGTAGCTTAGCACAGTCATTAAACTTTGCTGGAATCAAGAAGTCCCTAAACGGAAGTAAGTGTTCAGTTTCAGGACTGAGTTTTTAGGTTAAACTATATAAAAAGTAAAAAAAGTTTCAAAGCAATTTAACTTACTTTTTAAAGCAAAGAATAGCAACATTTCCTCTAAACAAAACTCTTAACATGTCTCTCATCTCTTACCCTTCCCTCCCATGTAAAACCACCCCCACCCCAAATAAAACTCCATTTGAGAAATGAGTCAGATTCAACACTGCACAAGCAGGATACTAACAAAAGTGCACTTTTCACTTTCTCCTGGATCATTTTGTGTCTTTCCAAGTACTGTGTGCATAGACAGTCTCCAATTCTGGATGTACTGCACTAGCACAGGTCTGGGCCCATACAAACTCCCATTGAAATCACCAGGAGTAGTGACAGGTTCAACACTCTAAACTCAAACGTCTTTTTGACAGGTCAGAGACTTAAGCTTTACCCTCAGTTAACATAACAGAGGCAAAGCCCTCCTGAAAACAGGGGAATTCACTTGTGTGCATCATACTGTACGACAGTAGCCTTGGTCAGGTTTATCCAGGCCCATGTTGTTTGCACAGAAGTTTTGTCTGCTAGCTGTAAGCACAAAAATACTATTTGTATAGTAATGCAATGTAAAAATCAGCATGCCAGCCTACTTCATGAGTTCAGCTAACAAGCAGATTTGACTTCAACAACACTCCTTTAAATTTTACTGACCTCAAGTTGGTTGGAGTTTGATAACTTACCCTATGTGAAAATGCGTACCTGTAAACACTGGATCTTTTAATGAGGATACAGCGGACAATAAAGTTTCTATTAATGTAATTGGAAAATCCTCCACCTGTTGAGGCTCATGGGCACGGTGCTATTACATTCTTTTCTCCCATTGTATAAATGCCACCATGGGCCTCAACCCCCTTTCTTATGTGATTAGAGTGAAGTAAGAACACAAGGCATATGGCACAGGGGCAGCCCGGTCACCCAGGCCGGTGCCGCAGCTGGACTGCGCTGCTGCTCCTCCGGGCTGGCAGCAGCGC
>VZTJ01002253.1:0-15247 GCA_013397795.1 Orthonyx spaldingii | reverse complement strand
TTGTTGTGTCCAAAATTGAAAAAAAAAAAAAAAAAAAAAAAAGGTCCAGGAGAGCAGGTAGCTTTAGTATGGAACTAGTTGGATAGTTACAAACGTCATACATTTCATCTGCAAATTAGAAATTAAACTTAGGCATTTTCTCCAAATTATAAACCATTTTCTCCTATATCAGATGTTCCGCATCTCTAGGCATTCTGTAACTTTAATGCTGTAGAGGGTACATTTGTCTTTCCTCTTTGTTCATATTTTTCTGTGATTTGCATTGTCATATGTGTGATATAACACAATCCTGCATCTCCTCGTAGGCTTCTCAGCAAACTGTTTCTGAAAACAGCACAGGCAAATAGCAAATAATGAAAATTAAGTCAACAAGAACTACAATTTAAACCACTGTTTAAAAGAATTGTTAATTGTATTAGAAACTCAGTCATTTTCTTAATGTTGTTAACAGTTAAAGTTATACGACTGCTAGTGCAGATGAACCAAACAGAATCCTTTTCCCAGTTCTGCTTCTCATTTACAGAATTTCTCTCCTTTGTTTTCTTGGCTGTGTAGCATGCTGGACTCAGAACACTCTTGCAGAAAGAACACTGCTTTAAGAAAGATAACCTTTCAAAAACCCTCATTTTTGAGGGATGTCACTCATTTTAATCCCAAATATGTTCACACTCCTCACAAACATAAGGTTTTAATTTGTATTGATGATAAGTATTCAAATGAGAAGTAAATATTCGTGAAAGAGAGGTTATTAAAACAAAAGGAACTCTCAATGTTTTCAGCTCTTACGATTTTATCAAAAGGCTGATGAGAGCTGGTGTTTTTCAGAAAGCCCAAGCTCTTGTATGAGAATAACCACTTTCTTTTGAAGTAAAAATAAGATTCAAGGGAATAAATAAAAAATAAGCTGAAATGTGCCTTGAGTACATTTGATAGGATCAGAAAGAAAATAAAAAGGACCCAAATATGTATTTTTAAGTAATCACTTTTAGTTCCTGATATCAAAACTTTTGGCAGTTTCTTTGGCTTGCCTGTTCCTCTCTGCCTTACTTACCCATGGTTACTGTAAAACCCCTAAGTAACAGTCCCAGTCAGAACCAGGCTACTTTGCCAACCTCTAGGCAGGAATATATTGAGATACGGGTCCTGTCATAACTCAGAGAACCAAGTTAAGGACACAACCGAAAAGAAATACTTTCACCCTCATTTATAAATAGGAAACTGAAGAGAGTAGTGATTTCCTCGCCCAAGAAATCTGAAGCTTCAAACATAACCAGGAAGCAAAATTGCAGTTTTCAGGAGTACTAGTCTGCTGTTTGAATTGCAAAACTAACAAGGTGTCTTGGTTCTTTTCCTACCTGCTGCAGTTACTGCTTTTGCACCATCGCCTTGCCGGTATTAGAAGAACACTGTGAATACCTGAGACAAAAATCATCTCTCAACCTTCCTCTTCAGCCACCATCCCGTTCTCTTTGTCTCTAGATCTGTTATCTTCTCTGCTTTCTTCCTCTATACATTCACTAGATAAACTTATCTGCTTCTAGTGTTTCACCTTCCTTCTCTGCAATTCTGCTTTGTGATCAATCTTTCCCATAGTATCTTGATTTCATCTGTCTTTTCACCAGATTACTCTCCACTTCTCTAAGCATTTTCTACATTTCATTAAGAAGGCTCCAAACTTTCTAGAAAATTTTTTTTTGTCCTGAAAAATTACACATTCAGAATCAGATCTAAGCTAATGTGGCTCATTGATGCAAGTACTCAGGTAAACATATGTAGGAGATTTAAACAACCATTTTCAGTTGTAGGAGATTTAATCAACGGTTCTAAAACACAGCTTTCAGAAATCAGTGTCTTTGTCATAAATTAAGAAAGCAAATAGCCTGGGTTTGTATCTACAGGTTAGCCAACAAATGGATTGCTTCAAATTTTGCTGCCTCTTTTTGTCAACATTTTTCTGCTGCACTAACATAATCATTATATCTATGTTCAACTCTAAGCAAATATATGAATAAAAACCCAGTGTAAATCCTTAAGATCTGGACAGGCTACATAATTGAAATGTAATGAAAACATGTAGTGCTTGTCTTCTGAAGGGTGATTCAATCTGACTTTCCATGGATGTTTCAGAGTTCCATTTAATCAGGGTTTAAATACCTCTGAATGAGTGTATAACCTATCAAAGATAAAACATTCATTTTAGTACTCTTGATAATTTATATTGGCATTATTGTATTTCGTGTTCTTGCTAATCTGATGGTAGCCACATACTCAAAGCCTCATGCACACATTTTGGACAAAGTATACTATGTTTGTTGGGGTTACCATTACTTTTAGCTTTTATCTGTACCCATATTTGTTTTCTTTCCTTTACTTTTGCCTTTCCTTTTTTTTGGAGGCTGCGTTTTGTCCATTTATATTCCAGCTGCACCTTCTCAATTTTCTCAGGTGCATTGCTGGTTTCACTATCCTGTATCAGCTTTTCTACTTCACATGCATGATCTGTCAGCAAGACAATATGATCTGCAGATCAGAAGCAGTTTAGCAGTTATTAATTTGTGTTTAATCCTTTTGTGGCCAGTCAAGTCCATGAAGGACATATCTTAAGCAAACAACAAAGATTGCAAAAGTGATGGTGTTTCTCTTTTCCTCTTCAGTGGTTTCAGACCTTCAATGTATTGCTTTCCTTTGTGTATTAGATGCTTCCTGTAACAATAAAATTGGAGAGAGTCTTTATTTTCTTCTTATTTTTTGCTTTTTTAAAGCTCTCTTATGACTGTTAGTTGGTACAACTGAATACTGGAGTTCAGAGTAGAGTATCTCTCTCTTCTAGCGTGGAAAAAATAGAGTTTTAGGGAAGAGACAGGAACAGACTATGATCTGCACAAACCAGCTCTAGGATGAAGTTTGGTGGTGCGGTCTGGCCAAAAAAGGGGGGGAAAACCAAGGCAAAGGAACAGTTAAGAGCAGGGAGTACAGGTAGTGGGTGAGATGCTCATGGAAAGAATTGAGGGGAAAGCTGTAAGATGGTGGAGCAGAGGAGAGACTGCAAGTTTGAAAACAAAATTATTTTGTAAATGAACAAACACATATAACCAAGAGAACTGTCCTAACTCTGAGATTTTCTGACTGAAAATCCAAAGTCAAGAGTGTTCTGTTGTATCGATTTTCTAGGAGTAATTTATTATGCATAAGTTCATATACAAGTGCTTCAAATAATTTTGTTTTAAAGCCTGGTTTCTCCAAAGCCCTGTGATGTTGCAGCATCCAACTCTTAGGCACTCTTCTGTCTAGAGAAATCTCTGGCCTCCAAATACCAAAGTCTTCATTGGAAAACAGCTTACTGGGTTCTTCCTAGCTTGCCTAGGCTGAAATGCTCAAAAAATGTGTTGGATGGTGGGCACAGGTGTTAGGGCAGGTAACCAGCCCCTGGATATTGCTAGCTAACACCCATTATACAGAACTGTTCAGTTCAAACACTCTCTTTTGTGGACATACTTAGCCTGACACCAAGTATGGTCTTCAGTGAAGTCCCCCAGGAGCACCAGGCTGTGGATGAGGCTCTGGTGGCAGTTCAAACCCAACTTGGACAAGAAGGCTCTAAGTTCTCTAAAAGCATCTGTGAAATTAATTGGTTTGATCTAGGCTGTATTGGAAAAGTTTGGCACTGTTGTCTTTCCTAGTGATAGCAAATAACCATGTATGGATTAATAACAAGTTATGTTCACCAGCAGAATTTGTGGCTCTTCCCACACCCTAAGAATAAAGAAAACTCAGTAGGAACTAAAAGACAGCAGTAAAAAAAACAAGTACAACATCTCAGAGCCTGTTTTAAGGCTTGTCATTACAGTTGAATAGAGTTAGTGTAAATGAATTCTGTTTTCCCAGAGGCATCAAATTCCTCCTGTCAAGACAGTCTCTCAAGAGAGACTTGAAAGTCTCTCACTGCCCTCCTGCATTATTATTATTTTCCTTAAAATTTTCTTGCTATTGATGTAAGTAAAAATCGAGTATAAGATCAGAGAAAATATTTTGTCAAGTGACTCAGACAGGCACAACTGATGGATACTAAGAAAACATGTACTGCATTTTATGTTCCTCTGAGTGCACTGGGAAAATCTAAAAAATAGTTAATTTTACTATAAGTCCAGGTGGGAAATTCACACTATTTTCTGCTACTATGAAATTGAAGAGTGACCCAGTAGTGCCATCAAATCTGACATATGAGTAATTTTCAGACTTGTAGGTTTAATTTTCAGCTGGTGGGGTATGTCAAATCTCTGAAAACTGTCAGGCCATTGCAGAGATGTTTATTGCTGTGATCATACCAGACTCTTCAGCATGAAGACCATCACTTTACATACGTGGTCAATACTCAGCAGACTGTAAGCAAAGAACAATGTGGGATACATAAAGTACAGCCAGCTTGATCCTGTTCTTTCTAGTCAATTTAGAAAGAATAAAGAAAGAAAGCCCAGTGGCAAAGAGCAAAAAATGGAATTGAAACAGAACTTACTGAGAATATCATAGCAAAATAATTTTTCATTTGAAAATGTCTGTCTGGAAAAAACCAAAATGTCTGAGCTTTGGTGTATAGTTCCCCTGGGTTCTTGAGGAAATTTCCCATCAAACCCTGACTGCCTGCTTTAGAATGGCAACAGCACTGAGCTAAGTTTGTCTGTTTTATGTTCAAATTACACAGACTTTTGGGACTTCAGCCTCAGCTTTTTTTAAGTGAAGTTTGGTGAGCATTCTCTTATCTCCCTAGAAACTTGTCCAGTTAGTAAAAGCAGTTGAATCAAAGAAGTGAAGCTTTATTTCTCATCCCAGATAAGACCGTAATAGAAAGGATGTAACTTCTCTTTCTTCACATAAATAGTTAGTTATAAAAGTACAACGGATTTAGCAGAGGTCTGTTTATATGCTTCAGGTTTGAATCAAATGGAAAGAAACAGAACCTTCTAATTATCACAAGAGCCATTGGAGTAGATGCTATTCTAGCGTGATTGTCTCTTTTCTTTGCCTCTGCTGCTTTCTTGTATGGGGAACACCACCTAGTTCTTTTCCTGTGTGAATTCTAATTGTTCAATGTCAGATAATTGCTCTTATACCTAGTACTACCAGGGTGCTTAGGAGCATTTTGCAAGTATATGCTTTGTCTTTAACTGCTCTGGACAAGGTGTAGATATTATGTAAAAATTATAAGGCTGCTCCAGAATTTCACTTGGCTTATCCATTTAACTGATTAGATTATGACCTTATTATTATTCCAGTGAAGGTAGATCTACACATTTAATTTATTTATTACTGCTTGTTTTAATTTTGAATTTCATACCTCTTTCCTTTTTATTCTTTTTTTGTTTGTTACAGTTTATTTTAAAAATGAACTCTTTCACTGAGAAAGTTTTTTTCATCATGCTTGTTGGTCACTGAATCAATTTGATCTCCTGGTCCTAGTGAGAGGTCATATGTGGATGGTATGTTTACTTACTCACTCTGACAAATGGTGGAGGCATCAAACAGTCAGTACCAAGAAGAACTCCATAAAACTAGATAAGATAATGGCTGAGGGCTCTGACTTGTATTCAGCAGTGGGCAGAAAACACAGGCTGAAATGTCTCTCCCTGGCCCATGCCTTGTCCTCCAGAAGCAGTTTGTAGGGGCAAATAGAAATTATGAAACAGCTTCTGAATCACAGTTTTAAGCCAGGCGTACTGAAATGAATGAAAAAATGGATTTCAATTAATTTGTATATGCCATACATATCTATGGTACTTTCTTTAGCCATCTGGTTTACATCAACTTTCTTTTGCAAGTGAGGTTCCTGAAACCTACCAACAGGACACAAGAGGTAGTTCTGTGAGTGTGTACTAGCAATTTGGTGTGGTATCCAAAAATAAGGAGACAAAGACACTCAAATCTCAGCTGAATAGGTCAAACTCTACATGTTTTTGCCAGAAATATTTCCTTCATGAAGAATTTTCTCTGTCACAGACTTCAAGGTTTTATATCAATATTCTCGTTAAGTAGAAGTATCTTTGTTTTTTAGAAATACATAGATTTAAAGGGTGGAATAAATAAAACTAATTAATGCTTTTATCATTGGAGGTGTGGTCCAAAAGCATCACACTGTTCAAGCAGCTTTAGGGCTAGAAGCTGAGTTCCATGGTGGAACTTTAAATGCTACGAAGTGCCTAATTCCCATCAAAACTTTAAGATGTGTAGCCTTTCTCCTTTAAAAGAAGCAATAACATATCATCTAACAGAGTGTATTGAGTTATGTGGCCCCTCATTTCATGTTGGAGCCAACCTGTATATACAGAGAATGAGTCTTTATTGGAACATGGCTACTTTCTAGGAGCCTCCTATGAGCTTGCTGTGCTCAGCTATATTTGTACTCAGTTCCAGGCTGTTTCTCAGTCTATTCCTAAAACAAGGAGGAAAAAAATCCACTCAGTAAGAAGAAGTCAAACCTGGTTATTAAGGCACTTGCTTGGATATTTTGCTGATGAAGTGCAGAGCTCACTCTCCAGCCTTCCAATTCTGCACTGTGCATGGGTTTCACTAACAGCACAATGTCATTTTTTTCAACTTTAGTGGTTGGGCAGATTCTGACACACCAGGAAAATGTATCTGTTTCAGTTTGGTATTTAACAAGGTGCACAGATGGTGTTAAAAAGCAGGTAGAAGTGGTTAATCACCTGTGAATTTTAGGCATTTTTCTGCTGTCCATAGAGGACTTGAGATGTGCATTTATTGCGCGGGTTTCTCCACCATGATTTGCATTTTTGTGGTTGTTTTCAATCAATCACCCCAGAGCGGATTGCAAGTCTCTTCATTCCAAGGCAGTGAAAACCTGCCCATGTCCACGGTCCTAGCGCAACAAATGACTTGGGACCTGAATCGCGTGGTGTTCGGAATTCACGTTCAGGCAAATCCGTACCTCATCACACCCTCAATTGTTTCATTTTACTGACACCATCTGTTTCTTGCGCCTCAACCAATTTGTATTCCATTTCAAGAGTTGTCCCCTATGCTCAGCTTTCTGACCTTGTAAATCGATCTCCTGTACAGTCTGTAACAAATACTTTCCTGAAATCTGGATGAATTATGTCAACGATTTCATCTTTATCAATTCAGCAATGCCTTGAAATGACTCTAATACATTTGTCATACATGATCTTCTTTTAGCAGAACTAGGCAGCTTTCCCTTAACTAAATCACATTCCTAAGTGAATTGTAATCTGCCTTATAAATGTTTCCATTATCTTGCTCACTACTACAGTCAGTCTTACAAGTCTGTATTTCGTCGGGTCTTTCTAGTGTCTCTTTTTGACAGCTACTGAAGACACTCAACAAAGAAGTGCATTTTAGGTAAATATTAAGTGCTCCTTAAAAGAAGAAGAAAAAAATTAAAACCTAGTAAGATGTACTCCTGGTGTTCAATAGTAGTTTTAGAGATTCACTTAAATGAATGGAGAATAAAGGAGGATTTCTTTATTGCTGGTGGTTAGTGGCAGTGATGGATCATGGCATAGACATTCTCAGTATGGCCAAACAATTTCACTGTATAGAATTTTATATAGCTACAGCTAAAATTCAATGAACTGATTCAGAAGGTTCAGGGTAAACTATAACAATAAGTTAAACCCTTAAATGGATTTGGTATTTTAAAAGGATAGGGAGCAGCAAGATGTCATCTTCCTTCACATATCTAACTTTAACTGGAACTGTAAATACAGAGCAGAGTATTGGTGGGTAAGAGTATATAATGTGTGACTTAAGACCCATCCTGAAAATCAGTGAGGATTTGAGTATACCAACTCTAAAACATTATCGGAGCATTAGAAGAGTCCATCCAGAAAGTTAGGAGGATTTTTTTTTTTTTTTAAGAATAAAGATAAATTTCATATCTTAAAGAGGCTATTTTTGAAGAGTGCCAGGCAAGATGAGAAAAGAAAATGACTGTGAAAGAAGCAGCAGAGTAGCAGAGGCATAGATAACCACTCATCCTACTATCCTCTCAAGATACGAGCTGAGGATGATTTCTATCAATGACTTCCAAATATAACATTATTCAGCTTTCATTATGTTGTCAATCTAATTTGAATGTAAGTTATTCAGAGCACATGGCTGTTCTGCCTTTGTGTTTGTCTGTAAAGCACTGCGCCCCCAAGCCAGGAAAAAAGAGAATTCTCGGATTAGAGGAGATAACGTCCTCATTGAAAGTTCTGTGTACAAATGCTTGTTTTCTAATCACCTTTGTGAAACCTATCCATGCTACGCCACACGGAGAAATTCTTCTTCAAAGTGAGAAGAATTGCATCTTATTTTTTATTAACCCTGGAACAGCCTCTCTGCTTTATCAGGAATGGGAGAAACTCCTGCCAACTTACATTAGTTTCTACGGAAAAAAACCACCTGGATCCCAAGATTTGGCTTTGGTGATGACCTGAAGTTCACACAACTCTCAATATTGAACAACCTTCATGTCTGAGATGAAATCCTGAATTCTCACTGAAGTGAAATAGAGTTTTCTCGTTGAGCTTAGAAAAGCCAGGGTTTCAATCCTTCTTTTTCAGACAGGAGTTATTAAAGTTTTTGCATTCTTTGGCATGGTTACATCAGAACTGAGTGCTATAGAGATAGCCCACGTGTAATACAGAAAATATTATCCCCAGATCTGCAAGATTTAAGAGAAAAGCCCAAAAAAGTAGCTTGTTATGTGCCAGCAAGTCCACCTTCCTTGTCTTAACTCTAAATAAAAGCATAAAAGTTTAGCTGAAGGAGAATTAAAATCTAAGAACATGATCTTTATTAACCATTCTTTATTAGCCATTACTGAGTAACTTTCTAGATTTCAGCTTCCCTTTCCCATCTCCTTCCTCTTTACCATGAATCTACTCTAAATCTCCCTGCTTTTGTTGCATTGTATCTTTCTCCCCCTCTTTGTATTTATTTTTCTTTCTGCTCTTTGACTCTAGATGGGCCCTTTTTCTATCTGACTTTATTTTATGTGTCTGCCGTTGAGCAGGGCCTGACTGAGGAACTAGTTCATAACTATAAAACATCAGACTGGAGAGGGGTTTCTTGCCTGAATCCCCAGATCTTACACTGGCCAATCTGTGGTTCCAATCTCTTTCTCAAACAAGGGCAGAGAGGACCACTGTCTCTTGTGTAAGTCTGACAGTCACTTTTGGGCATGAGCTACATGTGCAGCTGAATCAGAAGCCATTGCAGAGCACTTGTGAGGCACTACAGCACATCCTACACGAGCCTCCAGTCACACAAGCCAAGGATAATGTTAGACTACAAGAGTAATTACTGGCAGCAGACTGAGTCCTACACTCAGACCGGGGTGTAAGCACAGGCTGTGTGTGACAAACATGGCTCTGTAGGGTGCTGTTGGACCATCACCCTTCCCAGGAACAATACATGAGAGCTGGGTCTAGCAGACGAACCCTTGGCTCTCGTAGAGAATTCACT
Organism: Orthonyx spaldingii; assembly: GCA_013397795.1. Classification (NCBI taxonomy): domain Eukaryota; kingdom Metazoa; phylum Chordata; class Aves; order Passeriformes; family Orthonychidae; genus Orthonyx; species Orthonyx spaldingii. Next base: position 5,764 of record VZTJ01002253.1, on the reverse strand, counting down.
CTGCTCCCTGTGAGTGTGGGTTGGGTGTATGAGGCAGGACTTAAAAAAATGTCAGCTAATGCCCGCACAAGAATTGACCAAACAAGATGAGTACCTACCATAAAAAGCCAGGGATGTAAAAGGTATAGGCTTGAGCTAAGCCAAGTGCACTGAACATCCATCTGAGAACACAACAGGAACAGAGTAACATAGGAAGACAATACTGGCTCCACCTCAACAAACAAACAACAACAACAACAACAACAAAACAAAAAAAAAAAAAAAAAAAAAAAAAAAAAAAAAAAAAAAAAAAAAAAAAAAAAAAAAGAAAAAAAAAAAGAAGAAGATTTAAAGGGCTAAAAAGCAAAGGAAGCTATTACTTGGGAAAAAGCCAGAGGGTGAAGCCAGAGGGTGGTCCTTGCCTTCATACACCAGGATGAACATATCTGTGGTGTGTTATGTTCTGGTTGTGGGAGCTGGACTGCCCTTTTTCCACAGCAGCAAGAGGTGTGTTCAGGCATGTGATGCAAAGCATGGCCAGTCCAAGCACACAGGGCAGGTCAGGCAGTGGTGCTGGTGTGCAGCTGCAGTATGGCTCAGTGGGGAATGCCTCGTCGCCAAGCAGCACAAGGGATGAAGGACAGGCACAATGCAGAAGAAGAGGCAGAGTAATGGTGGTTTTAATCCCTTCAGAGACTAAAACACAGCCAAGCAGAGGCTGACAGGTAAAAGAACCAGCCCCTTAACAACTTAGAAAGGGTGCAGAAGCAACTTGGACAACACCAAGCTGAGCTGAGTGTTCCCATGGCAGAGCCAAAGTACTAGGGCATTATCTGCCAGCAAGTAAGTCTGAGTGCAGGCACTAAACACCTCCCAAGCAACAGGAGAAAGCAGTACAGGAAAGCTGAGGAGAGGCAGATTCTCAGGAAAACGCTGGAGACCAAGCTGCTCAGCTCCCAGCCCATGTGGAGTGGTCCTGGCATGGAAGAGCAAGCTCCACACTGTGCAAACCACACACAGAATCACGGGTGTTACATGATTCTATATGTAAGTGAAAAATGGCAGGATTTTGTGACTTTTCAGGGGTCTGATTCATAATTTTTGGGCTCCAAGTGAGCAGCAGTGGTATTGCCAGTTCTGCTAAACATTCCCTGCTCAAGGATCCATTTCATATATATCATACTTTTTCTGAATTTTACAATAACTAAGCATATGAGCAGAAGATACATGAAAAAGCAATTTATGTTAAAAGGACAGAAAAACTTCATGAAGTTGAGAAGTCCACAGGATAGTGTTTACCCTATGGCTTATAAGGGGCAAAGAGCTGTCCTGTCCCATGCAGGCTGCACCTGAGATGTTCTCCCACAGACATCCTGTGGGCAGCAGGGCTGAGTTGGTGTGTGTGAGCTGGACCGTGTTTACCACACCAGCAAGAGGCCATGTGGGAGTGAACCCCCCTCTTGCATCTCCTGCTGGGTTCATGCCTGCCACTACAGCTACCATTTGTCTTTTCTTTTTAAGGTAGTGATTTAAATCAGCTCTCAGGTTTTACACTGGCACAGTGTTAGGGTGAGAGCAGTTAGTAACCAGTGGGGGAAAACACACTGCCACAAAGAATAAATAAAAATGAGGTGTCTGTTAGAGTATTGGGGCATTTCAAGCCTCAGGGGTTATTCATGTAAATGAATCTTGTGCTTATTCTGTCACAGAACACAAATCAATAGCACATGAAGAAATAAGAACCAGCAGTCTTAAAACCCCAGATGAAATCTAACCACACAAATCAGATCCCATTATAGATTTTGGGACCATGTTCTTGATCAGAGAGAATTTTTCTTCCATATATAAAGTTGTTAAAGGTGACCCCATGTTAAAGTGAGTTTTGAACTTACCTCCCAAAATATCTGAGGTGTTTGAAGCACTGTTTTTCTTTTGGATCAAGCCCAAAAGGTCTGCAAATATGGTTTATTTGGACAGCATGTGAAGGTTTGATTGATCCCAGTGCTCTGTTGGCATAAAGATTTATTGAAGTATGCTTTCAGGAAAACATATTTGACTGTCCATTGCTACCACCATCAGGACTAGATTCCCCACAAAAACTAACAGTTTATCTATGACTCTAAATAAGTAGTACAGAAGTGAAAAAAATATTTCCATTCTATAAAAAGTGATTGCAGTAAAGAGAAATCAGTCCTGATATCAACACCACTGGCAATCCAAATATCTGGTATTTCACTGTTGCCCTGTCATCTGCTCACCAGAGTCACAGCACTGAGGGGTTTTCTGCCTCCTTGTCTCTGAATCCTGAGTTCCCACTAGTTCACATTTTCCAAGTGTTTAGAGACATATGAAAGCAAGATGCTGAAACAGAGGAAGACTTTTCCTTGGTCACTTGAATCTTGGATTTGGAGACCTAAATTACCTGAGACTAATCTAAATTACCCAACTTGCTTCTAATGAGAATGAGTTACAATGTTTAGTTTGAATCTGAATGCCTTTCAGTCTATGAAAGGCGTGCTTTGCATCTCACAGGGTATGTGTAGCTCCATAGCAGAGAAATGCAGATTCAGCCCCTATCTGCACTAGCCATATTGGTACCCAGGTACCTTACCTTGCTTATCTGTGTTTAGAGGTCTTTGTTCAGCAAGAGAGCATCACTTTAGTCTTTCCACAGCTTGTTATGCTGTTTACAATCTTACTCAGGCTGCTGTTGAAAATGCTTTTTTCCTTTTCCCAGTATGAAGTTACAACATGCTGTTACTGTTTACAGCAAATAGGCTGGCATGACTATGCAAGCTACGGAGGAACACACATGCAGTGGTAGATTTGCTGTAATGCTTTCACAAAAACTTGAATACATACTGGTTTTTTAGAGTTTTGCTATCAAAATAGCTCATTTTGTTAAGGAAAAGAAAAAACCCTCAAAATTACTTGTGGAAAACATTGTGGAAATAAATAATTTGGAAGTGTGACCTGTTGCTAATAATCTCTTAAGAACTGGCCGAATTTTAGTGACCTCTTAGAGGAACATAATACATAAGAGGAACCTAGTCTGTTTGGAGGTAGTATATACTTTCCAGAGGAAAAAAAAAGAAAATAGGGGAAAATTTACTGCAAGGAGAAAGCCTGAAAATATAATTCTGATTAAATTACTTCCAGTTTCATTTTTACTTGTAGAATGTGGTCTGTGAGATGCTCTACAAAGACGTGGTCTAACCTCTAGGGAACAACCACACTCATGACCCAGAGCAAGAGGCTGCTCTCTGAAGTTGTGAAATTGCATGTAGGGATTTGAAGCCTCTATGGTATTTTTTGTCCTGTCTTTAGACCTCCAGCATAATGTGTGTATTCATCTACGTGAACTAAAACATGTTGCTCCCTCTTGGTAAAATAAAAAACCTTGTCAACTAATGTGTCAAAAGCACTTTTGTGTCTATCGTAAAATCATAGAACTATTGAGACTAAAATGACCTCTGGAGCTCATTTCGTCCAACACCTTGCCCAAAGCACAGGAAATGTCAAAGTTAGGTCGGGTTACCAAGGCCTTGTGAAGTCTAGTTCTGAGTGTCTCCAAGGACAGAGATCCTACAACCTCCTTGGGCAACACGGTGCAGTGTTTCACCACAATGAATGGATTTATTTCCTTCTGTCTGATAGTAGCAGAAAGTGATGACCCAATGGGGTCCCTCCCAACCTTACCTGTTCTGTGATTCTATCTAACCAGAATATCCATTACAGCAACTTGTGTCTGTTGCCTCTTGCTCTTTTGCTGTGTAATACTTAATTAGGAGAAAAAGTGTTCTCTGTTCCATCTAACTCTACACAGACCTACCCATATTACAAGGCAGGGAGAACTGATGCCAAAAGGATTTTTTGCTTTTTCTTTTCTATACCTTTAAAGCAGTTCTGTGTATCCACAAGTATTAGCATGCATACTTGTACTTCTCTAAGTCTGATAACTCAGCATAGCTCCAAGGTCCTGTAGAGCTAGGAGACAAAACATCCTACTATCTTGAGGAGCCATGGCTCCCGTCAGTAGAATATGTTCTGTAAACTTATTGGCCCCCTGGGGAGATTAGGTCTATAAGTTGTGTGCGTGAGTGGGGTGGGGGCATACAGCAGAAGAACAGATGTAAAAGAAGAAGAAGAAAGGATACAGAAGAAGAAGAAGAAGATACAGAAGAACAGAAGAAAAGAAGAGCAGAAGAGAAGAAGGGAGAAGAGCATGCATGCATGGTGGGCTTCGTGACATGATCTATCAGAACAGGATCCTATTAAAATACTGAGGTAAATGACCCTCGACCCTCTACCTCCAACCGTGTCTAGTGTTCATTCCTGAAACCAGGAAAAAAGGCATCAGAATGAAGATATTTTCTGGCTATTAGGGCTTCTTTTTGCAGGCTGACCTAAATGAAATTGCACACTCAATTCTCCATCAACAAAAGTAATGGCTGAATTCAATGGTTTTTATTGATGCATCACATTGGTCTTCAGATACAGGATTTCCTATGCCACAAGGCTGCCTTTACAAGGATTAACAAGTCCTCATTTCTGTGGTAGAAACACACTAGATTTTTCATGTTTATGAGAAATATGAGGAAATATATGAGGAACTAGTGATATTCACTCTCTTCTACTTTGTCCTTAAAACATATGTGGCAGACCTGTAACCACTTAAATAGTTAGTTAACAGATATAAATGCATTTATAAATGCATTTATATTATTACATATAGGTAGAGTGTGTGGACAGGAGATTACTGTACAACCTTAATCTAGACTGGCTTGCTTAATTTTTGTTTAACTGATTTACAAAGAGAGTCTGAATTATGATCTTTTCTTTAAAAAGTAACAATTCTATTAATCATAATTATGCTTTATACCCATAGGTAAATAATAAATTAGATGACTACATTGATAATACATCTGGATGATTAGGAAATATGATGATGGCCACCACAATTTCTCATCTCTTCTGAGGTGCCTGCTTCTTGCTATTAGCTATGGAAGAGGTCAGGGCAGCCCTCAGGCTGGGTGCTCAAGGGATGTAATTGCATTCTCCTGATATTTTTCTCAGTCTAGCCCTAAGTGACTTGATCATGGACCTATGGACTTGGGGAAGAGTAGAAAATGCAACTCAGGTCTTCAGCATCCTGTCCTGAGGCCTTATCATATGCCTAAGTTGAAAAGCTCTGAATAACCCTTTCATCTCTAGTGCAGCAGAATTAGTCAGGTACTCTCTAGAGGGACCTAGGTGGTCATAGTGGTGTGCTAAAGAAACTGATTTAAAGGCAGAGACCAGCAGCATTGCTCCTTTTCCAGATTGGTTAATGTCACTTAGCAGTCCCTTTTCTCTTTTTTAGATCTGGAATTTTTATACAGTTGGAGAAGGGAGACTTTCAGAGCACTTCTGGAAAAGAGTCTTGCTTTTTGTAATGTCAGGAGAATATATGAAGTACAACATCCTCAGCTGAGCTCTGGTTCAGACATTGGTGACTGAGATGAAATAGCACAAATGTGGCAGCTGTCTAGATGTTCCCTTAAACATCACCCTAATCAGAGTACACTGCACTGCTAACACTCTTCTACACCTTGAGACTGAGGGCCCAAATCCTATTACAAGAGTGATGCAATAGGGAGATGATCTTCTCCCTTGGCTCCTGTGTCACGATGGGTAGAAGGGAAAAGTTCAGCCCACTGGTGGGGACATGGATCCACCGTGCAAAGCAGCCAGGATTGACTTCAATCAGTGGTACCACTGACACAGCTGTAGTGGTTTGAGTTTG
>VZTJ01002252.1:35074-108896 GCA_013397795.1 Orthonyx spaldingii | reverse complement strand
ATGTTTTTCCTACGCTAACAATATCATGGTGGGTAATGGTAGCAAACCCAAAACAGAGACAAATTATGCCAACAGCAGAACAAGGGGAGTGCCCTTTCTTTTTTGTCCCCTGACCAATTTCAGGGCAAGCACCTCCTAGCTAACAGAGAGAGGAGTGCACACTCTCCATGTGTTCTGGGAGAAATTTGTGCTGAAAATGCCCACGTGGGGCAATGCTGTGCCCTGAAAACAAAGCTGTGTTAGCTCTGCCTGATCTAGCCCCAGAATTAGAAGCAGAACATTAATGGAATTAGCATTAGCATGCCTTCTGAGTTACTTTCTCATGCTTTAAAGCAAAGGCCTATTATCTTAGACCACACACCGGGTCAATACTGCTGTACTGTTGCTGGTACCCTGAATGGAATTTCTATGGAGTCTCTGCCATGGACTGCACTTAACCCATCCACACACACCATGCCTAACACCCTGCTTTATTACTGAAGTGATCTGTTAGGAATATGAACTGAAGTGTACCTCCTCTGCTACTACTGCACAGAACCTGAGTATCTATCCTCTTGCCTTGCACTGCTTAAGACAGCTCTTATTTATCCAGTTCCTCAGGAGCTGCTTAGGGAAAGAGGAAAAGTGTCCTTGCATCTCTCACAAGAGACGATAAAGGAATGAAGGTGAGGTAAAAAAAGATTTGGTCATGTCCAACAGCGAGGACTCTAAAACTATCTCATCACACAGATGATATGTGAAGGAAGTAAGCCAATTACTGGTATTTTCTGGACCTTTTACCAGCTTCCTGCTTTCTGCCCCTCAGGGAAGTGCAATGTAAACTCCTTGTGACTCATGAGCTTCTAGTGCCTACTCTTTGAGCAGCTGAGATGAAAGGATACACAGGCATCATTCTTTCTCAGGCAAAACAGACACTGGGAAGGAAGACAGAGTAGTTGGGGCTGAATGATTAAAATAGTACAGATCACAGGTATTTACATTCCTGGTGGGAATATTATCCAAACAGCTAAATGGCATTTAAAACTTCATCTATTTGCCCCTATTCCCACTGGCTAATTAAAGAAAGCTGCCAGCATGATATTTATGCAATAGCTACTAGCTCAAAAAACAAGGCAGATGTGAAAATAAACAAGAAGGAAAATGCATTGGCACGACCAATATAATTTTTCACGTTCTGCTGTTCGCTTATACCTGGTTGGTATTTGTGGCAGCTAGGTCATTTTGTGGAACCCAACTGTACTTGCAGAGCTGCAGTATTTAAAACCAGGCTTTATTTTTGCACTGAACATGGTGACAAAATTGAAAATGTTTTTGGTACTATGACTTTTTACATCAATCTAATTAACATCTATTGCATTTTACATAGTTACACATGATCCCACAGTTTTCACAATGTTGGTAAGTGATTACCTATCCTCTGTCTGGGAAGAGGTCTGAACAGTTGTATCACCTGACTGTTTAATAAGCCTAAAAATGCTGTAGAAAAGTCACTGACTAAATAGATACCACTAAAAAATAAGTTGGGCACCAGTGTCATGGAAATATCATTTTTTATACCTGAAGATGGCACTAGAGCCAGAGGCAACAAACCCATCACACTGTTTTTGTAGGACCAGGTTTTGAATGGGAGTGGTAAGACACCTAGCAAGTCTTCTCTGCAGACCATAAAATTCATATTCCTTACAAGTGTAATGGACTAGAAAAGACAGCAGAATGATATTCAAGTATTTGCTAAAGAATGAATCAGTCAGTCATATAATTGTATTATTCTTTTTTCCCTCCTGTGACAAATCCTGGGTGAGTGAGTAACTACATTTTTTGGCAGTTTTGGGATCTCAATGAATTTATTACTTTTATTTTTTTGTCCTCTTTTTTTTTCCTCCATGTTTTGTTAAATAATTTGTATACTCAAAAGTGATTATCAGTCACAAATAAGTAAAATGCTCCTATATTTGCTATTCATAGTTGTTGCCATATGACGCACACAGTTACTCAACAACGGTATGCAGAAAACTAAATTCTCCTCCCACTGCCTGTTAACAAATATCACGAAAACAACCAACAGATGTTTTCTGAAAATAATGTGATATTCAGAAAGGTTAAATTTGGCACAGAAAAAAAACCCTAGCAAATAAAAAAGAGCCTATAACACCACTGATATGTGAAGAGTAAGTACAAATATAAATGTTTGAACAGCATATCATCCATTAAAAAAAAGTATTTTTTCAACATGATGTACATAAATTCTACTGTGTTGTCACTGTCCCAGTAATGCAACCTAGATGAATGGAAATTAGATTAACTTATCTTGAACTGTATCATTTTTCTAAATCAGTTTTCCTCTTTGAAACTGCTCTTCTTCAAAGCACTTTTTTCTCCCTGATGGAGTGGAAAAAATGTGTGGCAGTGTGTTTTCCTCAGACCTTATAATAGACCACTGAGTATGTATCTATGTATTCCTACTGGTTAATTTCAGGACACTTTCACTGTTTAAAATATAATTTAATAGTACTAGACTGTTGTTGATGACAAAATAAATTATCTATGAAATCCTTTTTATTGCAGCTTATGCCACAAATGCTTTTATTCATCTGAGAATATTTTTACAGGATTAGCCCAACAATGAACATTACTAAAAGTATGCAAAGAAAGTGCTTGATGATTCCAGAATTGCCCTTGAATCTGAAATTCCCCTAGATGTAAGCCAGCAATTGAAAAGCCTCCTAAAATGATATGCTGAACCATCTTGGAATATCTTCACACAGCAGAGGCTGGCTACTGGGAGGTATGAATCTAGCTTTAGTATTTGGTTCATGCAATGCAGCGTTTGCACAAAGAACCAGCACACTCATTTTGCAAAACAGAAAATCTCCATAGGTCCTGTGCACTAAGTCAATGGTCTTTCTTAAACTTCTGTTACCAAAAATATAACCAAGTTAAGCCAACATGGTTTAATGGTAGGTAGTAATATGGCTGTAGAGAAACATGACCAAGACTGCTTTTAGCCTTATAGAGGGCTCCTGCAGTCCAGCAGCTAGAGAAAATTGGCTCTTATTTGTCTCCTCTTAAAGGCTGTTAAACAATTAGTAGCCTGGAGTTTACTGACTATTCAAAGGCAGCTTTAACATATAGATATTTCCAATGAACAGTGTTCCCTGAGCCTTTAATACTGAGATTTTTACTGTGCTGTAGAACCTAGCAAGTTCAAATACAATGTTTGGGAGTTTATTTTGTGATCCATGTGAATAGGTAAGCACAATAACCACTTCTGTAACATCCATCATGGACAGTACTTCTGCATATTATGTTAATTAGTCCTTGGACTCAATATCATTTACAACCAATACACAGAGTGGAAAACAGAACAGCATTTCTTTCAACATGTTATCCACTATTACTTACTGTACAGGGAATAGATCTTCCATTTGGAATTGAGAAGCTCAAAGATATATGCCCAGATAATCTAAGAGGCCAAGAACGGCATACTGTAGAGAATGGTAGTTATGTTGATCTCTAAATTCTGAATTTTCTACCTAAACGGATTTTTTTCCTTTCTCATTATTATCATGTAAACCTCACAGACAAGTTGGTACCACATAAGTCTCTGATTTGCAGTTGAAAAGATCTGAAAATGGCATTTGATCTTCTCAGATGAAAAGCACTTTTTGAAATGGTACCTGCAAATGCCGCTGGACAGTACTGAAATTTAATGTCTTATCTCCCCTTATTACCCCTTGGAGAAAGTGCACAGTGGTTTTAATGATAGTGATAGATGACTAGATATTTTTATATAACCTGTCTCCAAGAAAACAGAAGAAGTTCATATTTCTTCCTTTACCACTGTCCAAGTCCAGTTCTGGTCTTTCATTAGACAAGAATCCCATACTCCTGTACTTAAACTTTTAAAACTAATTCATTGCTAATTAAAAGCTAACTTAGAATCTTTAAGAAGTAAAGGGATGCACAGTTTGCCATGCAAGTCACAGAAGCTGGAATGATGAAAAGTATTTAAGATGCTGAAACTCAGTCTTGATCCATTGAAAGGTCACAGGATAGAAAAACTGGTACATTACTGCTACTCTATTTCAGGACTAGGAATAATAGGAAAAAACAGAACGTTTTGTATTCATGGATCATCTGGCACTCACATACTTCCACCATGTGCCAACACCCAGTGAGGCATGTGCTGCACTGAATTTCAAAATCAGGTGATCTTTATCAGAAAATTCTATTTGGCACCACAGCAAACAGAAACTAGTATTAGTTTATCCAAAACAAGCTTCTGAGGCAGACAGGCACAGCAGTTATCAATATTGTAGGTCATAGGACTTTAATTAAATAGAATTAAATGATCACACTCAGTTGAACTGTACAGAGTTCATGGAAATTATAGAACAAGATAATCTTAAAGCATAAAAGAGAGGAACACAGTCTTGGATATCAAACATGAAATTCCAATGAAGTTTAACTGCCAGGTAGAAAAACTTTTAAAGCAGAAGGGACTAGAGCTAAGTCATAACTGATTTCTCCATTTTATGTAATACAATGGAGCCAGGGATGTGTTCCAGTCAACTAGTAACCCGGATGTTCCAGTCTTGATGTTATGTGTAAAAGCAAGTGCTATGATGATTTATATGGTCCTCTTGACAACATAGTTAACAGGGTGCAGATGTGAACAGAATATGACCTCTGTCATCTACAGGAGCGGTTATCCTAAGGATAACTTCCAAATTCCACCAAACAAACTTACATATTTTACTTTCTCCTTCCCTTGGGGGCCAGTGTAAAACACTTTGGGGGTGGGAATTAGACTGCTGAGAGGAGTGACAAGAGGTAGACATATCCTGATGCCCATGTTATGGCTAATATAATTTCTCAGGTTTTTTGCTGTGATTATGATAGTTAGGAAATATATTTTCAAAAAAGGTCCCTGCACCTGCTATCTAAATAATTTTGTGATCTTCCTCTGGGAAAGAGTTCCATAGTTTCATTGTATAATATAGGTTTAAATATTTCCTTTTATCAGTTTTATTTGCTTCTTTTCAGTTTACCTGAATATTGATTTACTTTCACTCCTTTTTGTAATATAAGGGAAAAAAACCAAACCCCATGGATTTAATATTTTATCTCAAGTTTATATTGTTAAAATTTATTCCTAATGCACCTTAGATATAATTATATTTTTTTATTAATGATATATTGGACCAGCGGCAAAGAAACAAAAAAGTCACTTCTCCAGGGAAAATGAGTTTTATAGGGCTGTGGAAAGAAAGCTCTAAAATAATCTTCCTCTGTGAATGCCAAAAGACATGAAAAAATTTGAGTGTCTGAGTCCAAAGAATTTGTCTTGAAAGAATTTGAAAACCAAATCAAAAAGTCAGACAGCATTTTGTGTGCATGGACATTAAAAAGTCCTGTGATTTACCTGCACTGCCCAGAGGTAGTCCAGACGCAGTTTCAAGTCCACCTGTCTTGAATGCAGTGCCAAAGCACAAGAAAATAGCAAAATAGCTAGTATTGGTTCATAGCCACGCATATAAAAGGAGCCGCCCCTTGAAAGTAAGAAGAAAATAAATGGATTATTCCAGGTCTAATACCTAACACTGCACATTTTTAATATCAGATCTTTAGTTTAAAACACATGGGTACCCCGTAATCACTAGCTTTTTCTGAAGAGGCTCATCTGGACAGGGAAATGGGTGATCACTGCATCACAGCAACATGCAACTTCTTGAAGATTTTATAATACTATGCATTATTGTTATGTGTGTGCATGTTTTTGATTAGGAAATACAAAAAGATTGAAAATCTCATAAGCTTAATTGAAATTGGGATTGGTTGAGGGCTGCTGAAATATGGAAGTTAAGTTTTTAACTGTGTTTTTCTATTCCATATGATAGTTAGACTGCAGTGTGTTCAGCTGGGGTACATTAGCATAAAACTACAGAAAAATGTGGCAAGAGTTGCCAGCTCCCAAAAGCTGATCTGGTCATGGATGTTACTATATCCTACAATTGCTGGGGAGAGGATGACTGAAGTATTTCTTATGCTCTACTGAGTCTATAGCCCTAGGCAGCACTGAACACTAGAGGACAATTCAGAGCTAAGTAGTCAATGTGTGACTATCTATAGAAAATTACCCATTGCTTTAATTTTGCAAGATACCTACCCCACTGCTTTTCTGTAACCACTTAGTTCCAGAATAACTATGTACAAAATTGTAACAAAAAGGAGGAGAATCATTTTTGGCAAAGAAGACACACGTAGAAATATTGCCAAGGTAAGAGTCCCCACTACACAGGAAAGGAAAGAATAGTGGGCTGTGTCACATGGAAGTTCATTCATTGTTTTATTTGTTCCACCAGGAGAAATTATAACTATTGAGCTGCTGGAATTGGTATTCCAAACCCAAGGCATGCAGCCAACCTAGAAAAGACAGGAGAGGTGAGAAGGGGAGAAAGTTAAATACGAAATAAACAGAAATGTAGTTGCTATGGAGGGTGACTGTAGTTCATTTCTAATTGGAAAAATATAGCTGTGGAGTTCCCACCCAGCTGAATGCTGTGTGAAAAACCTCCTTTTCCTGCAATGCTTCACTGAGTTTTAGGGGAGTGACACAATTTGTTAATTAGATGCCAATAAGGGCAACCAATTGAAGTGTGAGCTTAGTTTAATAACTAATAATAATAATAATAACAATAATAATAATAACCCTCTCAGTGCTCAAACCTAAGAGATTCTCAAGCCAGCATATTCCTGCAAAATTAAGGAACTTCAGTTAACATTTTATGTGGCCATGCAGGTGAAAAAGCTTCTTGTACAGAGCACAAAAATAAATGTGTTTGTTTTATTGACTATGTAAATCATATAAACTTCAATTACTTAAATACAAAGTAAAACATATTTTGAGTGAAAAACTAAACATAGCATCTTTTTTCATCTCACAACTACTTCTGCTGCCGCATATGTTTCAAATACAAGGACTCATCTTTAAGTATCCCTGTCATTTTCAGTTATCCAAGGAGTTCCGTTTCCTTCTGTGACTGGGATATAAATTTTTAAATTATATTTCTGATGGGAAATTTGGGAAAATCTAATCTGCTTTTCCTAAAGACAATGTCATGTACATATCTCAGAGCTTTTACCAAGGAAGAGAGGAATTTCTGGCAAATAGTGCAAGTCCCTAGAGCTCCAGTTTTAACTGCAGTCCAACCTTCATTCCTTACAAATGGAAAGGATAAGAGTTAGTATAAGTGGGGAGAGTGGGATGGTAGTAGGAAATTGATTTAACAGGCACCATCACATAAGCCCTGCCCTGTACTTAAGCTTCTCTTTTGAAGTGCATTATCAAACCTTTTTATTTCATCCCAACCACTGACATTTTATAGCATGCTATAAAGTAACTGCCAACCTGAAGGGTGATTAAACCATGTATTTTACAGGAGGTTGTATTAACTTAGAAAGATGAGACATACTAAATAAAATGTGAGTTAAACTCATAATGGGTAACATTAATGAGATTTTGTTCAATATCCTTAAAAGTGCTTTCATACTAAACTCATCCAAAACCATACACATGCATGAGGGCTTCATGAATTATCTGCAATTGATCCAGGAAAACATCATCTGCTGTACAACCAATAGTGGAACCTCAACATCTAGCTCTTCTGACAGATGAGAATTCTAGAGGCATTACTTTGCAGGAACTAATAATTTCTACTGATTAAACATTTCTCCTTAGGTTACAGGTTACTTTTGTTCAGGGTAGGATAAAGTTATATTTGTGACCTATTCTAAATTGTAACTGAATGATCACTGCCTTGTTGGAGGTCAGAACTTCTGAATTCTAATCTATCTTCTTCCACTGTTCAGCGTTGCATTAGGGCTTATGATGTCTGTTTCTCATTTTCACCATCTTTAAGTGGCAACAATGGTGCTTGTTTCATTTGGTCAAAATAAGTGTCAGATCTGTGGAGGCTGATTCACAAAGGTTTTAGCTGTCATAACTTTAACCTCAATCCCGAAGTCAGACACACAGAATTTGCTGAGAAGCTAGCCTAGAATCACTGCAAAGCTCTATGCATTTTGTTCTTATGTCCACATTAAGAACCATATATATGTCTGTGTGCTATTAGGGCTGTGTGTTACACAGATGATGTTCAGGAATTCCCAGAAATGTCTCAATATCAGTAATTCTTGGTTCCTCTCAGAACATTGCAATTCGCAGAAAAGGGATCCTCTGAGCAGTCAGTTCATGGGGATAAGTTAGTTATATGTTCTCAGGGCAGGTCCAGAGATGAGTGAATACACAAAATACGAAATACGGGGCTTGGCATCTCAGCACTGAGAATTGCTCGTCTTAATGGTCAGAAAACATTGTTGAATTCCCACAGAGGCATGATTTGAAACATCTGCCTTCTTAGCATTGCCAATTGTATTTAATGTGCTATTTTTCTGTGGATTCTTTCCTTCGAGTACCCTAACATGTTTAATTTGTTAGCATTAACAGCCGAAATGCTGAAATTGAGCACTAAGAATTCGACAAGGCAACTGACTGACAAATACTTAGGTGGAAGTTTGAATACTATTTGAATTCAAGTCCACCTTGTTGAACTCTCTGCTAATCTACAGTAAACGAAGCTCAATTTTCAAAAGTACTGAGCACATTCACTTCATACAACAGAAGTTTTTTAGACATTAGATGTGAATGGATCATGCAAGTAACTCAGTGTAAGCGCTTCTTCTCATTACACAAAACTGTCAGTATTTTAAGATCTCTCTATCTTTTCTGATCTGCCTGGATTAAAAATATCCCCTTGTTATTACACAGAAATATGTTCTCTAAGTTGCCACACAGAAATAGTAATCTTGTTTTGACACCATACCTTGTCTGTCACAAAATATTAACCATTGAACTAGTAAGAAAGTTGAACATTTAAAAACAGTTTTCTCATAAAGTACATGACATCAGCAGTCTATATGATACTAAGGTTTGACATAAAAATGTATATTAGTTTTGACTAGGTATTATCTGTGTAATTTGCTAATAGCTTTGCCACTCCTAATTCAATACACTGTCTCAGGGCAATGAAAGTTCAAATTGCAGCAAAGGGGTTTAATTTTGAAGAAGTATGCTCTGCGACTATGAACAATAAAACAAGTAGGAATTCATCAGATGAGAATACGGTATGTGTTTAATGGATCTGCACCAGCTTGTTCTTTAAACAGAATGCTAACTTAAGTTATAGTTGATTCAAATACTCACCACACAGCCTTGAGCCACAGAGTATATTAAGATCACAATAAAAATACACAAAATGGTACGAATTTGTATTGTCAGGCACCCTGGAAAACACTGAGGAAGAAAAAAAAAAAGATTTGTAGATAAAATATTTAAAATATTTTTAAAGTGGGGTGGTTATTTTTTAGTAGTCTATAAAGAAAAATGATAAGGGATACAGAAATTTCACCTGTACTGCAAATTATAAAGTTGCACTTACTGTTGCATAATAACTGTTATTCAGTTATTATTGTGTAGATATATTTTAATGATAATTGTAGTTTTGGGGATAATAAATGTGGAATTATTATTGCTATGCATTATTTCTCACTATAATTAAAACTCTTAGAAATTTTATGTCTACTCATGATGCAAATAATATATTAGGATGGCATTTGAATTTGCTCTCATGGGGAAAATACCCAAAGCAAGTTTTGCCTTGCAAATTTTCAGCTCCAAATTGTGATCCAAGAGAACATACTGTGATAGCAAAGAATTTTGGAGTGGTATATGTGTCTTCTGTTATAACAGGCATGTTAAATGCCAGGGTAGTTTCAATTATTGTGACTATAAAAACATTGAGTTTGGCAGAAACCCCAGTAGAGAACAAAAATATCTGGTGAAATGGAGTCTTGTGAATGTTTTGTTTATCTTCACTTTTACCCTGATTCCATTTATCACATTATTAAGTGTCAAGTTCTTGCTGCTGTGAAGCCTGTGACACAATGTGAAAGGGGAAGCGTAAGTCTGTCAGGCTGTGTACTTAGGCCCATTCCAGTCATACTGATCAACTTTGCTTCCAGGTAAAGCTGATTTCCTTCATTTCCCCTTGCACTAAGAATGTTTGGGGCATCTATTATCTACTGGATACATCTTTCAGACCACAGGGCTTCTTCCACTGACATCAAGGGTCAAGAATCAAATACAAGGAACAGTCAGATTTTAAGTGGGGACTATTCTGTGTCCTTTAAAAGGACAAAGCTCAGATTTATCACGATTGAATTTCATTTAAAGTCAAAAGGAGGAAGCAAACACCTGATTTTTGGGTGAAAATCCATAGCTTTGAAGAAAAACTGTTCACTTCATGGGTATCACCGACCTCAAAAGCATAGCTTCCAGCAGACAGCAAAGTACTCATAGAGAGAGGCGACTGTAGCCTTGGCACAACAGAAATAATGTATTGAAGGGCATTCCCTTCCTTTCACATATGCAGAGACATTTCCCCTGTATGTGCAACCATGTTATTAAAAGTTTGAGGTAGTTATAGATGAATCAACTTCATATGGGTTGAGACACATAAGAACACAGCAATTACAGAAGAAAAAAAGAAAGCAAAAAATGACCTACAAATACATTCTGGCTTCAGTATAGGTTGAGTCCAAGGTAGGTGTGGAGCAATCAATATAATATCAGTAGTAGATTTGTATTATGGATCTGAGTTAATTTCCTACACCAGTGTAAGTATTAGCATCGATAAAATAGGTTGGGATACCTGAGGTGTATCACTTTTAATAGAACTGAGCATATTGTAGAACAAATAGCTCAAATTGTAGGAATCTAAGATTGAAAAGCTATATCTCAAGAGAGAAGATACAACAATGTCCAAAATTACGCTATAAAAAAAGACTATTTCTGCATTTGTTCATCACTATCATACAGTTCCAATTGGAAGGGACCTCAGGGGGCCCAAAAGTACTGTCTGCCTTGACCCCCAGAGTCTCAGGGCCATTTTTGCAGAGTTGGTTACTCCTCCTGTGTCATTGCAGGGGATTATTTCTTCTCAGGGCCTGGACTTTGCGTTATCCATTCTGTATTTATAAGATTCTTGTTAGCCCATTCTGTCAACCCATCTAGAACCCTCTCAAGAGTCATCCTGCCAGCTGTTCTCATGAAACTCTAGTCATTTGAAAACTCAACATGACTATATGCCATGTCCTTCTCCAGGCTGTTGATAAAAATATCTAACAGGACAAGATTCAGGATAAACTCCTTTAGTATCCCTTTATTACTTGTTTCCAGGTAAAGTATAACCATAAACTGCTAAGCTCTGAATGTGATCATCCCCATAGTATTGTACCCATCAAATTGTCCACTTAACTAGACCAAAATCCTATATACACATGGGGTGGAACATGTGTGGTTTTATCCATATAACTAAAATACAAAATAATTTTGTTTGAAGAAAAAATATATATTCCATCAATTCAGTTTGGCACCAAATAAGTTGTCTACTGCTGGTTAAAGAGACAATACACATCATTTGAAGATAATGCTGGATGGTTAATAGGGAGAAAGCAAAATACAGATTCAAAGATCACATCTTGACACATTGCACAGACAATTTTTTTTTTGTCTGTGTGGTACATATATGTTTTAAGTGTTGACATGCTGGGTATTGGGTTAAAATGGAAAAGAAACCTGTAAAAGATAAGGTATGAGATACATCTGAATCAAAATTCTGACACTAATAAGATTTATACTTCTGACTTTAAGTCATTCTAAGATTGCATCTGCACTTCTGTGACAGCATAGAATTTTGGGCTTCATTTCCTTTGTTTTCTTTTATTTGCGTAATTTTTATTAACTAAATAAGTATTGTCAGATTCCCAAACTGCTAGGTAACTGGTACAGTAAAATATTATCAAAGTGGTTTTATGACTGAGGCATTTAATGCTATAGCATGAAGAAGCTGAGTCACTTGTGCAGTGTGAAAGAGCAAATAAGTGCCAGAATATTGATTAAAACAGGGGAATGATTGTTTTACTATTCTATATCCATTATTCACACCATATTAATTTTATTTTATTTATTATATGACAAATTTTTGCCACAAAATTTTGAATTGTGATATTCTAAGGTTTCATATTTATTTTTCTAATGTTGGATGTGATCCTGTATAGTATTGAATCTCTAGAGGAACCTGGAATAAATATAAATTTTCTTGACTGACAAAACAGATGGAACATTTCTTAAGTTTGCGCTAGCTTCAGCAAAATGGTATAAAGAGCAGTTACTTCCTACAAACTTCATCTGCATTTCTACCATCTATATAGAGAAGAACAGATGATAAACTTGCCCTAAAAAAAAAAAAAAGAGATCATCAAAATAACTCCCAAATAATTTTGTAAGTTTATAAATAAGGTTATGTTCAGTACCTCATACTCTGCTAATATACTATTTATATTTCCATTAAAACACATGCTTTTCTTCTGTCAAAAAGCACTTTTAAAAACTAAAATTAGTGTGTGCTAATCAGCAAAGCTGATGAACTGCGTAGGTGTTTCCTCCTGATATTTGTCTGAAAAGACTAAATTTAGATTAATCCACTACAGATTTCTTTCATCACAAAATTAGCCTGTAGATGCTTTATTCTGATCTGGCAGATCTATTTCTCCCCTAAAACAACCAAATGTCCTTCTGCATCATTGCTGTTGGGAAAGTATAATGCAGGAGAATTAATCATTAATGAAGGTTTTGAAAAGGCCAAGGATTGTGTGTGCAAAATATTGTGCTTTAGTCTCAAAACACATGCTGTTCTGGCAGGAAAAATTTTGAAAACGTAGGGGAAGTTAGCAGGGCTTTACACCCAGATCAGTTGGAACAAAAGGGAGAACTAGTGTGCTCTGTAGTCAGAAAGGAGTAAAAGTCAAGTTAAAGCAGTTTATCTGAACACAGTATTTACTGGTAGGTGTTCAGGGAAAATTTAGCAAAAAAGAAAGCATAGAATTTATGGCACTGAATGCTACACTGCTGTAATGATTACTCATGTAAAAAGTCTAATTTTAGATGAACCATCTTCATTTTTGAAGTGTCTAATACATTACTTACCAATGAACTTTAAAGCACATAGATTTCAGACTCTATGAAGCATACACTGATGACTTCATATTCCAAAGGACAAACATAGCATGGCCACCAAAAGGAAGAATAGCCACAAAATCTTAAATCACTTACTTGTACTCGTGTGACATGTAGATACATAATACAAGCCACTAGGAAGCATATGCAGAACACCAGGAGAACAAGAACTATGGTACTCCTAGAATCAAAACACAATAGAAATAATGCAATGCAACTCAGTAACAGATGAGAAGAAACTGCTGGTTGGGGTCCTTCTGAAATAGTATTTTAAATAAATGGTGGAGGATCTCTTCCTCAACCTTGCTGTTATATTAACCATCACAGAGGAAATTTAACAGTGAAGTCCACTCCTCTCAAGACTAAGAAATTACTAAATGCTTTTGTATATGATCCTCACTATGGTCTCAGCAAGGAGATAAAAAGCACCTCAAAAATTCAAATGTATGGTAGTCAGGAGAGACACTTTTTAATTGTAGACTAGTGCAGAATATTCAGCATGATGACTCTTGTAAGGGGAGTGTGTAACTCAATTACTTGGCCTTGGCAGCTGTTGTTACCAGATGCTTTTTCCTTCTAATTTCTCTTTCTCAGAGATTCAGAAATCAATGGTCATTCAATTCAGACACTTAGCAAGTCACATAAAATCAGACCAGACTGCCTTCTAATGAAACAGAACAGCTCCCTCCTTTTGAGTCTTCCTCAATGGTTAGAATTTCTTAATCTTTCTTAATCTTTCTTAAATTTCACAAAGTTTCTCAAATCTTTAGTTTCACAAAGGTGCTGTAATAATTTTTAAATTCTAAATCTTCCCTCTCTGATCTATCAAAGTAGGCTTGTTCTTCATGAGAAGAGGGGTGTAAACCAAGAACTTTCTTTCTCTGGGAAACTTCTCTTGGAAAAGTACCTTATGGATGTGAGCAAGCTGAAGAAATTAGTCCAGCAATGCAGATGCATTTGATTTCTGCTCAGGGGGAGCCTGGCCCCATGCCAACCATGGAACCAGGGCTCTATGACATCAGTATAACATGACCTTCACACCTTACTTGCTATCTTATGAGAACAAACCAGCCAGTCCAGAAGCCGTGTGAGCTATGGATTCAGGCATACATGTATCTGTGCCCTTGACATTACTGGGGAAAGTTTGTTTATACAGGGTTTCTAACAGCAGAAGTGTGCAATTCTCCTGTAGCTATCTATAACTATTTGACTTCAATTTCAAATTCATGTAACACTTTTTACTAATACAGGAGCAGGGAGAATTTTGTGGTGTAGTATGTGTACCCAGAATGGAAAGGTGACTCTGGGTGCTGTTAGTGTGGATTCTGAATACAAGTTTAATTGAGGCATGCTCTCATTCCTTTAGAGGATCCACTTGTATTCAGGATGGTAGCATGTTAGAAAAGAATGCAGAGGACATGACTGCAACAACATCTTATAAGGCAGCAATAGCCGGCAACTGACCGTAGTGCTGAGTGGGACCCTGACAGACATTTGGGTTGGCACCTATAAAGGGCTGCATTGTTTTTTAATAAAAATCAAACCACAGAATAAGACAGTAGAAGGGTTCATAATCAGGGCTTTCAGCGACTACACTGCATATGTGTCTCCATAATTGGACAGCTTAGGTTGACAGGAACATAGTCTTACTTCACCAACTCCAACTGGGGATATAAAATCTGTCTTTAGGTGAGAAGCTGTTTTGCTCAAATAATGACAGGAATTGTGAGAATGGCAAGCCCATTAATTTCTGTATATTTATGCAGCAACTGACTTTCCTATGACATTTTCTTGTCTAGATGATGAACCTCCTCCTTGAAATATTGTGATATATCACTTCTCCCATTAGAGTAACATATTACAAGTCTTGTCTTGGCTGTCGCATTCTCTTCTCATACCTGTAACTACTTTGGCAATCTAAATAGCAACTTAAAGCTCCAAATTCTGGAAGGAGGAGAAATTTTCCTATACTTCCAAAGTTTTAATTTAGCTCACGTTTGCATCTGTGTCACAGCAAGGGAAGAGCCCAAGAATAATAGTGATCTGGCTGTATGAAGCCACCACCCAGACACTGGAAGAAAGAACTTAGGAGCATTCAGTGGCTGGATTTTTAACTAACCCAGTCCATCTTCATGACCTTCAGTGGTGATATTCTGCTGGAGCTTGTGTGTCTGTCAGATCACGACTTAAACTGAATCTCTGTCCAGCTGTTTTTAAGTGACAGTAGTTTTTGGAAAGGCTATTATATGATTCTTGGAAATTCATTCTCGTTTAAACTACACTAATACTCTTTGTTTCTCCTTATTTAAAACTGCTATGTACTGCAGCTGCGGCTTACTGAAGAAGAAGGTGAAAGACTTCTTAATTATGCTCCAATTAGCAGAGTCATTAGTCTGGAAATGATGATTCTTGCCAGTGACTTTGAGTTCTTTAGATGAAAGGTACTATATTATAAATTAGTATTTGTATTTTATCAAAGTGAATGTTTTTAAATCTTTCAATTAGAAATAATAGAATATAGAAATATTATTCTGACTGGGGATTTGTGAATAGAAAAGATCATAATTTAAATGGAATTTTCAAAAGCATTATCCTGTGGCCAGTTCTATTCCCATTGAAATCCTAATAATTAGTAAAAGTGAGTAAAGTTTATTTTTAAAGTTTTGATATTCTAATCTGAAAAAGGTTTATTATTAATAATTTTTATACCTTACACACAATTCTATCTAACTCTAGATTTGAAAGGAGTCTAATTATTTTTTATTTCCAAAGCATTCACATAGAACTGACAAAATCTGAGGTAATCACTAACTAATCACTGAGCAATAGTCATAGGGCACATCCCAAATACATCATTTGGTTATGTTTGCTTTAGTCCAAAGTTGGACTGCAATTTATGTGTGCATAGCCAAACCATGCACTAGGCAGTTTATGCAGGGATAGTGTTTATACCAAAAGCTTCAATGAAAGCTGTAAATACAGGCCTCAATGCAGCTGGATGGGTACTTTCAGTACATAGTTTCCATTAAAATCTGTATAGTTTTATCTTTGTTGCTATCAATACATGAAGTACTTAATCCAAAGTAGCAAAACACATTTAGAAAAGCTGCAGTAACACCTTTGTTTGTAATGCAGAAATGCTTTAAATAAGTTAAAAACAACCACTGAAATTTTAAATAGACACTGAAATGTGGTTTTTTCCTCTAAGCACATACTTCTATAACAGAAAAAAAAAAGATGGTGAAAAGTGTCTCCTGTGGACAAATGAAAGAGATAAGAATTAGACTGAGGGTATACTAACAGAGAATCTCCTGTGTGAAGACACTAACCTAGGTGCCCATTGCTGTTCCAAAGATTTAAATTTTTCACCTGTGTAGGATGTCTGAGGATGTTCCACTCAAAGCTATGATGGCAAAAGACAGAAACTTACTGTGGTATTATTAGAAGATAGACAAGGCCAAATAAGGCAGCTAGAATTAGTGAGAGAACTACAGCACTGGTGAAGTACTCATCTTGAAGCTGGTGGTACTGTTAAAGAAAGGAAGAAATGAAGACAGTAAATATTTTATATATACCCAGACCCCCACACTTGTCCATTCTCAGTAAGAAAGAACTGTATCCTAAAATAAAACAAGCCCCTACTTATTTTACAAACATCATGGCTTAATTCACATGAAAAAAACAGATGAGGCAAGTCTACACATTTTCCTTGACAGACTTCTCTTCCACCCTGTAACTAGTCAAAACTGGGTTAGACTCAGTATAAGTTCATCTTTTTGAGAAAAAAAAATTCAGCCACTTTGAATCAGAAGGGGGTGGCACTTCCTTTACTTATCATGAAAAAAGGCCAAACACCCTTTGTTGCTGCCTTCAAGAAGTCCTGTCACCTCAGCTGCTCAGGACAGGACACTAATGAGTGAACTTGGAGGCAGCTGCTAATGAGATACATGGGCTCATTTTTGAGCAGCTACTATCCCTGATTCCACTAAGCTACAGTACTAATGAGCGAAAGCTTTCTAGGGGTGCAAACATATAAGCATTTTCTCAGAAAGATCCAAAATTCAATCTCATTTACACCAGAAGACTTTTTATTTTGAAAGAAAAAAGTTATAGTCAAATAATAGATTACTTTATAAACTTGAAATCAAAATTTATGCTTAAAGCCTTAAAAGGTTAAGATCTAATATGGTACACAGCCTGCTAACTTGAAACAGTAGTGATATGAAATCTTAGACTATAAAGTGACTTACAGTGGAAAAATAAATGCTACTGCCAAATTAATTAAAAACTATAACATTTTGCTTTTTCAAACACATAAACTAAAGGCTGTAAATACAAATAATTTGTATTCAGAAAAAAAGCCCCAAACCTACAAGGTAGGAAAAATTGATATGCATGCTTGTAAGTCTGGAGTAAATCCCTTGCTTTCAGCACCATCACACTGATGTAAGATTATAACCTTGTCCAGAGATTTAATGGGGTTTTTTAAAATATTTTCTAGAATTTCTGGATCAATACTTATCAGGCTACCTATGTAGCTTCTTGTCATTAACACTTCTCCAGAGCAGATGAGTAGGCAGACACATTGCAATGAGACAGCATTAAACAACTGACTCAGGCAATTTGGAGAAGCAAAAGAAAGACCAAAACACAGGATATATAACATGGAGTAGGATAATAAGTAGGACAATACCAATCTTTCTTTTTATCCCCTTCAAGTGTTTCCACAGAAGGTAATGTCACCCTCTTAACTGAGAGACAGTCCAGTGAAGTATTTTAAAGACAGTGAGTAGAATTTAAACATTGCATGAAACCCAAAGAAAAATCCCAATGCTAGCTGGCTCATGGTCAGTGAGATCAGTAAAAATAATTTTAAACCCCCTTACTTTATTTTCACGCTCAATTTGCTTATACTTCAGAGTAATGAAGTTCAAGTCAGCCATCTCAGACTCAGTTTGCCGGGCCTCTATCAAGCGGCTGATGTATCTGTTTACTCGCGTTCCTGGAGTGTTGTATACAACATTGGTAGAAAAAGAGGAACGATTCCTGAGTTTTTCAGAGGCTGTCCTTAATGCTCTCCTCTGTAGTATGGATGAAGAAAGAAGCACAGATTTTATTAGCACTGAAAATTTTCGTTGCTGTTCATATTACTTCAAGCTCATGGAGAGGATGTGGAATCCATTAAACAGAAGACAGAGTTCTTATCTCAGTGTGAATGTCATCTTTTTAAAATTCCTTACCTGAAATCCTGATCTCATTCAAAATAATGAGAAAACTCCCACTTCAGTCCAGGATTTTAATCAAGAAATTCTTTTCACATACGGCCCTGACACTCCTCTGCCACTGAGTAAATAATCAGTTTGTTCCAAATCAGGGTGACTTTACATTGCAAAGTGGTTTTATTTTGGTTTTTTTCTTGATGGAAGACATGGAGATCTGGACATCTTGAGGACATATAACCAGGCTCTTCATGATACAAGAAAAGTTCTACTGTCTAGGTAACAATACATATTTCAAAAAGATAGTTTACCTTAAAGTCTTGCACAGTGACTACGTGTGACTACAGAGGGTCTGAAATCTCAAATGTTACTATCTTTAACTCACCCAAGTGGCTCTCTTGTTAAAATCTCTTGAGTGTGCCTCAAGTGCACTCGCATATCCAGATGGAGCCATCCAATAAATTATCAGAACTAACCTGTGTCTAACTGGCTCCTCCAAGCCTGAGACAGCACAACTGATAAGATGTTTATTCATAGTCCTTTCCAGTGGAAAAGATTTATCACAGAGCATATCTGAAAGCACTCAGGAGACAGCAGCATCTCAGCCACACTGGTGGCAACCTTCAGTTGAGGGCGCTTTCATCGAAACCATTATGGCTAGATCTGTTCTATGACTAGACAGAGTTTTGACAACCAAGCTCAGGCAAGTTCTACTATTTCTGTAAAGTTAAAGGAATATTTTTTATCTAGCATCTGCAAAGTTTACGAAAATTCAAAACATTATGAAATAACAAGTCTACTCCGGATATAATAAGTGGAGTCTGTCAGAAAGATGTGAAAGAAGAAAACAAAATTTCTCTCTTTATCCTTTTAATCCATGTGGTAAAAAGGGTGGTGTAAGTAATCTTGCAGGAATGGCAGTTTCCTTTCTTATTTCACAAGAAATTCTTAGGAGTACCTCATCAGTGAACAAATTGTGAACTACAGCAGTTCATTAGCTTACACAGCTTATATGTATGTAATATCTGAAGCCTTATGAATAGTGGGAAGGGTTATCTGATGACTGATACCTTAGTTTTGTGTTTGTAAAGAAAAATGGACCCTAGCAAAGGTAAAGTAACTTTCCAAGCCTTGCTTTGCTGGCTTTATATGTTGAGAGGAGGTTACACCAGCAGTAAACAATTATAAGGTTACATTTTTCTTTAAACTATCAGATCCTATTACCTGGTAAATTGTCTGTGGTGAGAGAGCTAGTTGTTTCAACATGAAAACTAATCTTGGGGAAATACATTGATTAGACATCTTAAATTGCCAGTCAAACAACTACTTTCAGCATTTCTGAACAGAGGGAAAACTGTTCTTTTGAAGAAGACATTTGTACCACTACTTTGTAGGGAAACTGAGTGCTTTTAGGAATATTGTCAGAAATACACAATTTTGCTCTCAATAAATTATAATTAGTCAGCATATGTATTGCATAAGTTGCAGCAGAAATACATCTTCAGGGATTTTTTACAATTCAAATTTAAGCCTACAGTATAACAACAGGAAAACAGCATTTAAATAAATGTTTCTTTGCTTTAAAACCTGAAATGAGGGTAGACGAATACGGGTGTTAGTCTGATACGCGGAATAAATTATATTGTCTATTTTGCCATTTTGAAAAAGGGTTAAAGTTTCTATTCTTAATCAAAATACTTGTTTCTTACATATGATGGTTTCCTCTAGGTCTCTTATTTGTATCTCTATTATTTCTCACAACAGACTTACATCATGTCTTATATGTGATCAAGATCCAGTATTTGTATTTCTCAGAAAGGAACTGGTTTCAAAGCCTTTAAAGACCCCACTTGGTTTACTTTATTTTCATGATTTGAGACTGAAAACTCTGAAGAAACCCTACATTGTAAAACTGTATATTTATATTAGTATCATATAATACAAATCCATGATGTGTTACATGAAAGTTACAAAAGCTCAGAACAATGCTTTCCATTACTGATAACATTGTAGAACTTCACTGCCAATGTTCTGGCATGAAAAAAATTTCATCAGATCCCTAACAAATCCACATGGGGATTTTCTGTGTGTATTACCATATTTATACATGCATATACACAAGACACAATGTAAAGTATTGCATATGCTTCAAAGAATGTGTGGATTACTTTTTTAAATACTCAAAGATAGCACTAACTCTCAATCGGAAGGCCTTGTACATGGCCAATTTCAAAATCAAATCTGCAGTTACTGAAAGTCTTCACTGAAACTGTATTTTAAAGGAAGTGATTGACTTTTCTCCCCTTTTCCTGCGGAGGAAACATAAGTGCATGTAAACCCCAAAACATGAAAGTTCAAATGTTTTCTGAAAGTAAGATTTAGACTGAATCTTCAATAAATGAAAAAAGAAAAGAAAAAAATGAGGCAATCAGTCAAGCTGAATTACTGATTCCAATGGTCGCATGCGCCCACTCACTGGTGAAGTGCCCTGTGTAATATTGCCACCTGCTGTCAAAGAAAATGGAACAAGCAACTCTCATGGTTTTTATCCATAAATTTCCTGGTAGATTCATATATAGAAAAGAAGCAAACCAGGCTACTAATATTTAAAACAATTTTGATTTATGGCATTAAGAGGCATCCAAGAAAGCAGAATTTATATTTATATTAGGGACTTTTATGTTTAGGATTTGTATTATGGACTAAGAGGGGTTTTGGCTAAGCAGTTGCCTTTCATATTTCAGAGAATCATCTAGAGACACAAAATTACTCTGTTAGTTTGCATTTGCCACCATCAGCTTCAGACTAGGATGGAAAAAAGATGCAAAAGAATATCTCTTTAAAAGGATGGAAACAGCCTCAGAAATTGCAATTCCTGCAAAAGAAATGCTTAATAGAAGCCACATAGGACACCTATGCTGTCTTTTCCAAGAGCAGCTCCAAATGTGAGGAGCTTCTACAAATAAATTTTGTCTTTATTGTGAGAATTAGATTGCTCTGGTTCCAGAAGGAACACCATACACTTTATCAGTTGGTAACATCGCCACCTATGATCTCCAAGATTGTCTACTTGAAGCAGTCATGGAACTGATGCCCAAAGAGTGCACTTGGCCCACATGGACTACCTTATCATCATCCTCACACGTCATGACATTGGAGAAAGGGATTTCCGCTTTGAACATCTTACGACAGTGCATGAGCTGAACAAGCAGATAGCAGACTGTCTTGAACTTCATTCTTTTGGCAGGCTTAATGTCTGAGAGAATCAATCCAGGAAATATCTGTTGGTCAGAAAAATAATATTTATAACCATATCATTGCATTCCCATGCAGACATACACACTTGCAGGCATTTGCACCCTCCTCGTGGTCAGAATAAAACAATGTTCTAATCAAGAAGCAATGTTTTTTGGTAAACATCCTACATTTCCAAATGAAGATTACTTCATCTTTCTTCAACATGAGATGTAAAGAATCTATTGAACAGACTTTATGTAAACTCATACTTAACCTTTTTAGAATAGTTTTCTACTTAGAAATGTGAACTATAAAAAAGTGCATTAATGACAATCTCACAAAAGAGGCAATATTTGCATTTCTTTAACATTAAAATAAATTTTGGAAAAATATAGGCAAAATGAAGAGAAAATTAGCATTTTTATTAATCGATGTTAGAAAATATAATTTCAGTCTTTTTCTTCTTTCCTTGTTTTGTTACTCCAGCCATTGGTAAGTTCATTGAAATATGAAGAGGATAAATTTTCTTTTAAGATATACACATATATATGTTCTAAAAGGAGGCTGTGAAGCATTGAGGTTATATCTCACATCTTATTTCTTCAAAACAAGAAGTGCTATACCACAGAGAAATACTTTCAAAGGGTTAAGAATAATCTATTCCTTTTACCATGGAGCTCCCAGTTCAGCAAGGACAAATATTTTTTTGGTTAAATCTTAGGCATGTATTTAAGTCCTGCTGACTTCAGTAAAGCTCTAACACATGCTCAGATGCTTTCTCAGAGCAGGGTATTACATCCTCAATATTTATACCAAAATTATTAATGTTTCTGGCATGTGGAATGTGTAAAGCGGTGTTAATGAGAAACATGGCAGGTCTCCATGCCTCCTCAGTATGAGAATTCAAGCTTGTAAAATTAATATCTTCTGGAACAACAAAATAAAGAAGCACAGAGGATATGGTCCCTAGTTTTCCTAGGTACAAAAAACAGAGCAAATCACTCTCCAAAAACTTTATTCAAATGCTCTTAAAGGCCACAAATGACAATGAGGATTTGCTGTGCATTATTCACAATACTATGATTTACTAGAGCCATTTACATAATTACTTCAATGATCAAAGAACAAAGAAGAAACTGAAAGCATTTGTTGAATGCATGTTTTCTTGGACACCTCAATTTAGGTGGACAGGGCAAATGACATTGATTATATTCTGAATGGCATCTCAGATATTGGTTTGTTGTAAAGTTTAACATATATAGCCATGCAGTTGTATTTTCTGGAGAATCAAGGCTATACATTATTGAACTTTCAATACCTTGTCTCGTTAACTACACTCTGGCTATGAAACACAATAATGACCAAAATGTTGCACTTGTTATTTTTTCTTAGCAGACAGCCATGTTCTCAACATGTGACAAGCTTCAAATGTGCAAAGGCACCTGGGTGCTTTATTGCGCACTGGAAGACTGACTGAAGCCAGCTAGCACCACTGCACTGCACTACACTGTACAGTCAGCAGCTGAAATCTAAAAGGACATCAGTGCATCTAATGTGTAGTCACTTGTGTAAGTGGTAGTTAAACAAAAGCCTGCGTGAAGAGATTCCCAATATGAACCCTTTCTTTCAAGGGCTTTCTGGCAGAAGGCTTGCCACTGAATTGCATAGAAGATACTGTACAAGGATATTTACATACTAATCATACTTTAGATGTTCCTAAGGACACCAAGTAGATAGTTGTTATGCTTGAGTATGGCAGACATGATCAGCTTTGAGCTACAATTCCCAACAGCTAAAACATAATTTTTGGAGAAGCATTCCACTTCAAAAACTTCTTAATGTAGCCATAATTCCTCTAGAAGTTCAACATATTTTACAAAGTCTCACTATCAGCCTTCTGATACATCAAAAATGAGCAGCTTTCTTAAAACTCCCTCCAGTTTTGCATTTTATTTCATTTTATTTTCAGAAATTTACAGGTTGACCATATCTCAAGAGCTCATTAGCTCTTTCTTTGCTCAAACCTTTCACAGTCGACATTGTATTAATTAGGTCAACAATTTTGGTCTTAGGCCACCCTTAGATTAACTTGGAAAGATGATTTTAAATAAATTCAGAGACTACAAAAAGCTTCCTGACAGCCCTCATTTTGGAAATGCCACAGTATAGATGCAAGAGTGGCAAAGAATAGGTAAAGCATCTTAATAGCAAAAGATCCAAGAAGGCATGACTGTGAAAGGTGAGCATATGGGCATGACTATATCCTCCTACAAGGAGTCCTATGAAAAGAGAAGAATTTAGACTTTTGCCCATGCAAACTTCTTTTAATAGATGTGTTTCTGAGAACAACCTGCAGCTTGAAAATTTGGAATGGACTCCTCCTCAGACAGCGTGGCCCTGCCACCAACATGACTTTTCTCCAACTAGGTGTTTTCATTCAGTTTCCCAACTTCATCTTCAAAGCAGTATGTAGAATATTTTTAGCTCTTACCATCAATTGGTTTCTTTTTGTTTAGAAATCTTACTGGTAGATAATATATGAACCGTATATGCCCTTTATGTATTGGAAATACAGTGAAATTTTCCAGCTATTTTGGAGTTAAAGAGAAATTTCAGCTCAGGTCACTGAATAAGATGGAGTAGTGTTAGATCCCCAGTCGAAGAAAAACAATGACAAACTGGAGTGAGTTTATCAAAGGTTCACCAAAACAATTAGGGTTCTCAAGTGTATGACATACGGGAAGAACCTGAGGGAAACTAGTTCATTTAGGTGGAAGAACAGAAGGCTATGGAGGGATCCACTTGCTGTCTTTAACCACTTAAGTAGTAGCTGCAGAGAAGACAGAGCCAAACTAATCCTGAATATTAGTCAGAAAAAAGCACAAGAGGCAATGAATATAAGCTGTACTAAGGGAAATTCCTATTTGATACAAAGAAGTTTAGCTGTGAGGATGATCATGAGCTGCAGCTGACTGCCTCAAGAGGCTGCAGGTCAGGGAAACACTCAGCACTTACTTAAAGGTGGATCTAACTGCAAAGCCAGCCCTGTTTTGAGCAAAGAGGTTGACCACTTGACCTCCGAAGGCCCCATCCAAATTCAGCTACTGTGCAATGCTATGAATATTTGTGAACCTAGCTACTGTTCTTCATGGCTGGCCAAGGACATAACCACTCAAAGGACACTGCATAACACAAGTTGGACACACTGACACTTCTCAGCAGATCCATATAATTTTATTTATAATTTTGGTTGATTGGTTGTGGGTGTTTTTTGGTTGGTTTGTTTTGGGTTTTTTAAATGTAGTAGTTTCAGGACACATAGATTCTGCACTGGGACTGAGGATTTTTTATTCTACTACTATATATACATAATATCAAAAATACAAAGGAATTTTCTCTCACTTTCATCTCACCAATCATATCCCTTTTTTATTATTGCTTTTACAGCAGAACAACACTTTTGATACAGTGAACTTAGTGAAATATTTAAGTAATCTCATCTTCTCCTCTAAGTCTCCGATAAAGTCAGGAAATGCAGTACAGTCTGTTAAAACAGACTTTAAAAACCCCCTCCAAACAAAAAACTCAACCCCAGTGTCTTTCACTCTGCTTTTTCTCTAATCTTGCTCCAGGCCAGCATTACAGGAAAGCTGGACTGCAGCATTCCCATTCCAGATCATTTTGTGAAAGCATTTTACTTCCTCATGTCTTTTTGACCCTTGGCATAATCTCTAATTCTGTTCACTCTTCATTTAGTTCATGATTTTAGGAAAAGTTGGTTGCTTGCTGCAACACAGCTGTCAAATAAGTTTAAGAGCTGGGATTTTCTAACAGAGCACTCTGAAAGAAGCCAGGACTCTAGACAGCTTTGTCAATCCAGAAAACAAACAAGCACTGATTCAAATCCTGGGAAAACACCACAGTGTTTGAATGTCATGTAATATTCTGGTAAGTATTTAACTGGTGCTCATCTGAGATTGTCAGAAATGCCAGCAGACTGTTATTTCCCTGACTATATTCAACCTCAGTGCATAAAGTGGCAAGGAAGAGAAGATACTAATGTAATGCAAAACACATTTACAGAAATCATAAAAGCTGTAGCACTATGTCTGTCTTTCTTTTCTATCTTCAGGCAGACAGGACCATGTGTCTTGGTAGTAGTATTTGTTCCATGACTATCTTCAAGACATTTTGTCCTAAGATAGATGAGCAAATTTTTTTTCTTCATTTTTTTTCTTCTTCCTATAGTTAAAACCATCAGACATTTGCTTTCCCATCCTTTTCTACAGCCCTTATGATACATTTTACTTATCACACCTCAGCTTTCCAACAGGAAAGTATATTAGGGATTTTACCAGAAAATAATACAGCTTCTGTAAGACAAACTTTTAAAATTCAGAATAGTGTGACCACTTTCTTGACACAAGTGTAGAAAAAAGTTCTT
Source organism: Orthonyx spaldingii (assembly GCA_013397795.1). NCBI lineage: Eukaryota > Metazoa > Chordata > Aves > Passeriformes > Orthonychidae > Orthonyx > Orthonyx spaldingii. The sequence goes on along the minus strand of VZTJ01002252.1, from coordinate 82,858 downwards.
AGCAGCTGCAAAGACTAAACCAATGTCTAGGAGATCAATAACAGAAAAATATATTATACCAGTGCCTTATGTCTTTCCTTGTACAGATTCCACATTTAGGGAAGAAGAATAAGCAAGAATGATATCAGAGCACATAACTAATTCTATCATCACTGCCAGCCCAAACTGCAGGCTTTCACACTGATGCTGATGAACTAGCAGCTTCATAGCTACTGCAGGAGAAATCCTGAGAATGTAGAGCAATACACTCTGCAACACAGACATCATTCTTCTGTTTGTGTTTGCTGAGTGGTAACACAAGCAATTTATTTCCAGTGTTTGGGTTTGTATATTCCAACAACTTGGGCAATGCAAAGTCTCAGACACAGAACAGCCCCTGTCCAGACAAAAGCTATAGCTTCCATTAAAAGGCAGCATGCCTAATTGTTAAATTGGGTCTGCTAAGATATATCTAGGGTGTTAAAATCTGAAACATCCAAATTATGCATTCAGATCTCTAGTTAAATTCCTTGGAAGGAGCTGTCATACATCAAGAGCAAAGACCACCCCTGGACTCTCAAAGTCATGGCAGCTGCAGGTAGTTGTCAGTTTGAAAGAAGAAATCATCAGCATGTGCCCAGATATGGACTCAGATGCCTAACTTGCGGCATTTCAAAGTAGAACAATTTTGTCAAATACATTTTTGCTTGCTATGTGCCAGTAAAGGAAAGAGGTTTTATGAGTGGCAGGTAAAGTTTTTATATCCCCTGCATTAGCTGTGAAGCTCTGTTTTTCTGTCACTACTTACAGTTTAAGAGTCATATAAAACTCCATAAGGGCTGGTAAACATACAGTCACTTAGGTAAAAATATCATCAGAATATATTTGTCCAGAAAATTCACAACTTACAAGAACTATGAAAACTTTCTTGAAACAAACTCAATATTTTTAGAAGAGTCAGATGCCAAAAAAATCCTAGGGATCTGTTAGGCATATAGGTGGATTTATTGGGTCATAAGTGCTCTGTTGAAACACAAATTTTACATGATTGGAAAAAGAAGACGATATGAGAACAGTATGGTGTGTTCCCCCAGACCTAACCAGAATGATTAGATCAAATTAACTTTGCAGAGAAAGCAATTTCCCACAAATACAGATAGAACTTCATTTTGAATAGAAATAATAAATTAAAAAGAATTAAATGCAGCAATTTTAGACCTATTGTATCACTCAATTCCTTCCTTCTGTAGCCTTCTTTTTCTTCTTTTAATCAGGTCAGACAAAATCCAACAAATTTCTATAAAAACCCATAGTAATACATGGATTATAGACATCAAATTGTTTTACTATTAAAAGCTCAATCGGAGTATTATTAAGACATGATAGAAAGCATCCCAAAAGCAGTTCTACTTGTGAAACATTCCAGGTTCTAACAGTGAATTACCAATAAAGTCAAAAGAGAAGCTCATGTAGTTATTATGTATTTCATCTATACAAAGCAAAAAATGCAATCATGAATCTATGTTTTCTCCGTGCTATATTGCATAATGTTCATTCAATGCTGGGGGAAAAAAATCGAATCAACCACAGGAAAGACATAAGCAGACAAAACGTATTGGCTGGTGATGGAAAGATGTAGAGCCTAGTAATTTATTTGCAATGTAGAAGGCAAATAAACTGCTTCATGCAACACAGCTATGTTGATTATCAGTAAAGGAGGACGACATGACAAAAATACTGCCTTTTCAAGAAGAGTAATGAAATATTTGTTTGTTTTCCTGTTACTCTGTGGTGATAGGACTACAAAGCAGGATGTTTAAAATCGCATCAGTTTATGCTAGATTAAACAACAAAATATTAAAGTGATGTGACAACCTTTGCCACTTTTCTTGCAGCTGTGGCACACAAGTTAGAACAAGTACAGAAAGGGTGATTGGGCATTGGAATGGGCTGCCCGGAGAGGTGGTGAAGTCACCATCCCTGGAGGTGTTTAAGAAAAGACTGGGTATGGCACTTAGTGCCATGGTCTAGTTGACATGATGATGCTTGGTAATAGGTTGTACTTGATGATCTCAAAGGTCTTGTGCAGCCTAGTTAATTCTGTGTGATTCTGTGTGAACCTGTGTGAGTCTCACAGGTTGAATTTCTCTGTATTTGATCATGAGTCAGAGAAATTGTGATCAACCTTAAGAGTTGTAAATCCATCTGCAGCTGACACTAAATTATGCCACAGGTGTGTACTGCAGTTAATTGCTCTAGATAATTCTGACATTTCAAGAGTTTTTACAATTTAAATAGCATTTCCCAAAGGATGCTCCTAAGCTGCATTTGCATATTAAGAGCCATCAATCTTTCAGCTGATTTTTCCTGAAATTTGAAAGACTGTCAAGAGTGATTTCCTCTTCCTCAAACATTGCTTTAATTTCTCTTTTCAATTTTTGTTTGGTATGATTATTTTTTGGGCAAAAATAAAACTGTAGTTTCAACCATCTGCATTGGAATGTTTGGGGCATGATTCAACACAGCAAACCAGACAGGACACAGAGCACCATACCTCTAACCAGCATCCCCTTCCCTCTGTCTGGATAAATAAATAAGGATTCAGAAAAAGAAGTGATATTCACCTGGATTTTCAGTATGGTCATAGTATTGCTCAGAGACTTCAGATAAGAAAGCAGGGCTATCCAAGGTACAGAAAGGATTTTCTGAGACTGCTTGGCATGGCTTTGTATGTACATGGTAAGGTAGGAAAGAGAAATGCCAATCTCTTCAGAGAAAGAGCTAGTCTCCAAAGGGCAAACAGATACGGTACTCACTTTCATTAATTTTTCATGACTGTACATCATTGTGTGCTATTCAAATTGTAGATGCAGATAGCATGTGATTTACACTGCCACAAATAAAAGATAACTAATATATTTGAATATCCTACTGGTGAATAACTCACTAGCACATTAGAAGAAATTTTGCAGATGGTGATTAGTAACCCATTGGAAGCTAATTATTGATTATGTTTGAGGTAGACTGTAAAATCCAAGAGACGCTTATGAATATACAAGAATAATTTTTAAGTTGTATCAATAGTGCTTCCCTATGCTTTTTGCAATTGTTATGACCTCCATTTCTGGACATAGCTCTATTGCTCTTAATGGTACACAGCATTATTTGTCTTTGCCTTGCCTCTGGAGCTGTCAAAGTTACACAACGAAGCAGGTTCCCTTAAGCCGGAAATGGGTAACAGTGATGGCAGGCCCACTTCTGTAAGGGCAAAAACTAACACATTCTGAGAAATCTTTCCCTTCATGAAAACTTGATCACTTCTGATCGCTGCTTGGCTATCTGTAGACATACCTTTAGGAATTTTGCTTAATTGGCTGTGTTGGGCTGTTTTGTCAGCTGGTGAAATAACAAGTCTTTTCAAAACTAGAGAGGTGCCCCCACAGAGTGAATTGCTGCAACAAATACAAAGAAGTGAGGCCAAGTAAAAGACCACTCAGACATCACTGAGGTTGGGCCCAAACCTGAGAGGTGTTTTACTGCAGGAGAATGAGACTTTTTAGAGCAACTAATGAAGCAGGAAATGAAGCAGACAGTCCAGCTAAGCGCTCTGCCTCTGCTGTGCTTCTGGGAGTCAGCTAGGCCGGTAGGAAGACTGAGGCAAAGATACTTTGACTAATGTCAGTGTTGAAAGTGAAAGAACAAAGGATCCTGATGAAAGCCAGATACACTCCATTACAAAAATTAAATCAAAATCAATTAAATTTTAGGCAAACAGTTTGAAAGTCGTAACAGGATTAGTCAAATGGGTTACCAAGAAATCATTAGTAAAAATAGTTATTTAGCTGATCTAAGCAGAGTTATAAAGTTCTTGTAAGGGGCTCTGAGATTAAAAAATATGGCCTAGATTTTTTATTTCTTGAAATAAAATCCATATAAAGAAATATTTACCATACTTCACAAAGTTAGAATTTTTTGAAACTAAGGGAATGACCATGTGTCTAAAGCATGGAGTATGAATCTTGTGAATATTTAATATATTAAATATTATATATTAAGTATAAATATATCTGTTTTTCTCTCTGGATCAAATCTCTTTTAAAAGCCCAAGGCATTCATGTGTATGGTCAGACTTGTGTCTACTTACATAAATCAAAATTTTCAAATTTTCTCTCAGTGCAGTATTTTTGTCACATGACTGTAAGTATTAATATCAATATAAAATATCATGAAGACATAATCCAACTTTGCTTAGGAGAAATGTGATGACTTTTAAAGAAGTAGTAACTTTATCAGGGTATGTGTTGTTTATGAGGGAATACGTATTATATTAAAAAAGCATATTTGCATAAGTTTTTAACTATGATGGTCAGCAAAAAATATTCCTTTAATTTAAAAATTCTGCCTTTGAAAATCTGATTAATTATTTAAGTTTGTTTAGGAGCTGAATCTAATCCAGTCAATTATGCATAAATATTACTATTATTATTAATAATATTAATAAATTAATATTATTAATAGATTTAATAATAATAATAATAATAATAATAATAATAATAATAATAATAATAATAATAATAATAATAATAANAGCCTTAAAGATCTTCTTGTTCCAACCCTCCTGCCATGGGTAGGGACACCTTCCACTAGATCAGGTTGTTTAAAGCCCCATCCAACCTGGTCTTGAGCACTCTCAGGGTTGAAGCATCCACAAATTCTCTGGGCAACCTGTTCCAGTGTCTCTCCAACCTCACAGTAAAGAATTTCTTTCTAACAACTAGCCTAAACCAACGCTCTTTCAGTTGAAGCCTTTACTCCTTGTCCTAGCACTACAGCTCCTGCTGAAGAGTCTCTCTGGCTTCCGTCTAGGACCCCTTCAGATACTGGGAATTGCTGTGAGGTCTCCACACAACCTTCTCTTCTCCAGGCCATACAGCCCCAATTTTCTCAGCCTGTCTTTGTAGAGGAGGTGCTCCAGTCCTCTTGTCAGCTTTATGGTCCTCGTTTGGACTTGCTCCAACAGATTCTTGTGCTTATGGTGGGGATACTAGAACTGTACACAGTACTCCAGGTGGGGTCTTATAGAGCAGAGTAGAGAGGCAGAATCATCTTCTTTGGCCTGCTAGCTACTTTGCTTTTGAGGTAGCCCAGGACACAGTTGGCTTTCTGGGCAGTGAGTGCACGCTGCCAGCTCATGTTGAATTTTCAACCATCTCTCCCAAGTTCTTCTCCATAGGGCTATTCTCAATCAGTTCTCTATCTAACCTGTAGGTGCGCCTAAGACTGCCCTGAGCCAACTGTCGCTGGCTTTACTGAGCTTCATGAAGTTCACAGAGTCCCACCTCTGAAGACTGTCCAGGTCCCTCTGGATGGCGTCCTTTCCTTCTAGCGTGTTGACTGCGCTACAGTTTGGTGTCATCAGCTAACTTGCCGGGGGTGTATTGTCCGTGTCATTGACAAAGATGCTGAACAGTACTGGCGTCACCACTAACCCCTGTGGGACACCACTTTTCACTGGTCTCCATGTGGACAATAAGCTGTTGCAGTACTAGACTAATAGATAATAGATAATATATTCTCTACCAAAATAAAAACTGTAACAAAACAAAAAGAAATGTATTCCTTCAGTGGCCACTTAGTGGTGCTCTCACATTAAACCAGCAAGCAGATCACATCACAAAATCATGGTTGTTAGCTGATTCAATAGCAGATTACAAAATGGGAATAATTTATAATTTGTTCATATTTTAAATGTAACTGGTACATGAATGAGTCGTCTTGCATTGTTATTATTGTTCTTGGCTAGAGTGACAGTCATGAAAAATTCTCCTGTCAGACCAAATATGGAAGAACATGGGGCATGTGTCTTCCAAACAAATAATTTTTAAAAAAAACCCAAGTGGTCTTATTTTTGCTTCAAATTCAGCATATTTTTGGTCATCTATAGCTCATAACAATGATTTTAATTCCACTTGGTATCATACCTGCTGGAGTCAGTTCATGTTAACATCAGAGATGATATATAAAGAATAAAAAATGCATTTCAGCTTCTAAGGTTCAAGAGGAAGGCATACAATATTAAACCAGAAGATACCTGAATTCATCAGGTGAAACTCTGTCTTGTCTGTGCTTCATGGGTAGCCTTCTGTTTCTATGTTTCTGAAGAGGCAATGAATGAATTGGGGTAGGAGGGAACAGCGGGTGTTTACTTGGAAGGTAAATATACTATTATGTATCTCATGGTCCAGTGATCAGTATACAAGTATACAAAGACTGGGGATGGCTGTAATGGACTGTGACAAACAGCAAAGTGGCATGCTAATTGACCTGAGAGACCAGTGCAGAAGTCAGTCAACACCAGTAAAATCCATGAAGTGTTTCTGCCAGTTTGGCTGACACTCCATTGATGCACGGTGGAGAGCTACTGTTAGTCAAGCTGTATAGCAGCATCTGCCACTTCCACAGACTCATCATTGATGCCCATGGGTAAGATGGCATTTTGTTTATGTAGCTGATGACAAACCAAACAGTCCTTTCTCATCAATCACCAGCAGTTTCTCAGCAATCTTGCAAAGACAAAAAATGCTTGCTCACACAGCAGTACACTCTCATTCTTGCACATTAAACATGCATTGACCTGGCTTACTTCCATATGTGATTGTCAAACTTCTATTCCTCAATCACTGATTTTTGTAGCAGAATTGACACAATACAGTTTCTCTATGTAAAAGTCACACTAATCCCCTTTTGTCTCTGCTTGTCTTTTTGCACCAACCTATGGAACAATTTCCTGAAATTGCTCTATTTATTTCCTCTATATGAAATGATACATAATAACATGTACTGAAATGAAATTATACATAATGCTGTAGGAGTGAAAACAGCAGAAAACCAAAACAAACAATCTAGCAGCAATAAACAACACACCTACCTTAATTAAACTGTCCCTTGCATTTTCTTCCTTACTGGGATTGATTAATTTAGGAAATCCTGATGTCCTAAAAAATCCTAGTCCTGATTTCAAGAAAGCCACCAAAAAACACTCTCACTGACTGCCAAACCAGAATTTAACCCACTGTTTTCCCACCTGTTTTCTTTCATACTGTTTAAAACTGAATTTAATCATATAGACCAGAAGAACAAAATGTGAGATTGCATGGTTTTCACAGTGGGTGAGAAAACTCTATCTCTCTAATAAGAAGATTCTTTAGAGGAAGTACATAAAATCACTCTTGCAGCAGCCTTTCCAGAATAAAACAACAGGAGTTTTCAATCCCAGAATCAAATTACCCTGGTGACTGGACTCCCAACATTTCCATAAAAACTCACAGAGTCATCAAATTAAGACCAAAAAACTGACTGCAGCTATGAAATTCAAGATGGCCTGTTTCTCTGGTTATGTTTTTCTCACACATTTGATAGTTAAAACCCTCAAACATGGAGTTTTGATAGCTTGAAAACCTGGTGTGTATAAAGACATCAATTTAAAACCTGACCAATCCTAGCAGAATTGGATATTATAATTTTCCTCTTGAAGCTAAAATCCCTGAATTAAACTTATTTGGACAGAGTTTCAGAAGATAAGGGTGCAACCTCTGGCTGAGATAAAAGGTGATAAAGTTTCTCTTGGCCTGTTAAGCATGTTATGTCAGATAACTTCAAAGATAAGCCTTATCTGATGTAGAAAATGTTTAACAAATTGAATGTGTTTAAACAACAATTCTGGACTTTCAAGACTGAGGTCACAAGAAACATTTTTTAGTAGAACAAAAGGCTGCACTCAGTAATCGGTTGAGGAAGAAAGGTGTGACTATAATCGCACCTGTTGGAAAACCACTGTCACTACCTCATCACATGCTGAGACTCAAAATGTTACCATTGCACTTCTGGGCCTTCAAGAGTGTTTGAAGAGCTTTTAGGAAAAAAAAATCAACCCTAGTATTGTCTCTGCTTTCAGAATAGCACACAACAGTTGTTAAATTATGAGAATGTAACACTGAATAAGCTTACCTTCCTGCGATGGGATGGCACAATAAAATATGTTTCAATATTATGCTTCTTCAAGAAACTATTCCTTTCATGACCATATCCTGGTTCTACCTCATAGTCCCCATTTAGGCACTCTAAGGTGGTCTTTGTAATGTGAACTTTCCTGGAGAGAAAAATTAGACATTGTTTAAAGCAAAGATACATTACGAGCTACTTGCTACTGAAATACACTCCTGTACAGAAGTTCATAAAGAGGTTAATTTACATGCAAGACAATAGGTTTGATGTAAAAAAAAAAGAAGTTTTGTATTTTTAGCCAAATTTGACATAGAAAAATTTCTATTACATGCATTTTCTAAATTTGGGACAAGTGAACAGAAAGATAAATGCTGCCTATCCAAACACTTGCAGATTTGCTGATTTGTAGAAAGTGAGTGTCTGCACATCATCTTCTATATTGTGTGGCTTTCTTAAGTTTTTACCTCAATGGGTGCTTGGAAAAACATCCTGCTGTTTGAAACGTGTGACATCACATTCCAAACCTCTCTTGTGTATAAAGGAGAAACTTCTTTTCCTGTTTCACTTCACATTCCTGACTCGTATCATTCATTCACTCTGTTTTGTAGGCAGCTTTCGGATTCACTTTGTTTGGACAACACACCCATCTTTAATATTAATTCTGAGTTTTCTTATCCAGAAAATTTTTCATATTTTCTCCTGAAAGACCGCTTATATTTGAAATGTCTTCAGAGAAGGTACCTGAAAAGATTTTACTGTTTTCCTCTAATAAATATTTGTTCAGATTTTTTTCTACTAGGTAACTTTCAGATAATGAACACATAAAATACACTGCCAAAATTATCTAAAGCAGATGTATGCAATAAATAGAAACTCACTCATCATTACCACAAAAAATTAAGAGGTTCAATTGTCCTTCTGTACAGCAAATTAAGTTCTTGTAAAAATCAAAAAGAAGATGGCGATTTCTAGTCCAAATGTGAGCTGCACACAGAACACCCATGCACCTTTGCAAATGTCCACTGTATGTATTTAAATTGTGTCCAAGACTGTGCAATGAGTACTTACAGTTCCAGGAATGCTCCATGGTTTGGCTGCAGATTTATGTGCTACTGTATCATTTGAAAATGTCATCAATATTTGAGTTCATAAACAGGCAACTCTTTTCTATAGCACATGACTAGTGTTGGAAATCTTGTCATGTAAAAGGAAGAAGGCATCCCCTCTCCCCACTCAAAGTATAGAGGTGTGTAAGAGTAAAAAATTACTGGAATAGCTACTGGGTTTTACTTTTGTAACATGAAGTGATCAAAGTCTAGCATTCCTACATTCCTAATATTGCCTCATTCCTACTTTTTATATTCAGCAATTTCTAAAAATGATTTTGTTTGAAAATGTTCTGCTTCTAATCTAACCTATTACTTACACATATGTCAAGATCATTTGGAGAATTCCACAGGACAAATCATATAATACATTGATTGCTCTTGCCAAACAATCCTTTTTATCAATAGCAATTATACTGCAAATGCCTCAAAAAAGGAATGAAATTCTTCACCCATACCGTTTTCTATTTTTTTTTTTTTTGCTATGGATTTTTTCAGACTTACCCAGGCAGTCCTCCAGCTTCCATTACATTAGCTAATGTCACATCATTTGACCAGACATCATATTGCCATTTTCGGAGACCCAAGACCCCGCAAAGCACCCTGCCTGTATGCAATCCAACTCTCATGTTGAGATCAACCTCTGTGGCTTCTGCAACAGATCTGTAGTGGACAGCATCAGAATATTAATATTTAGACAATGACTGCTCTTAATTTAATCTCCTTCCAAAATTAACACATATTTATACATGACTGAATAGAAAAGGTCTTATAAAACCTGAAATGGTATATTCAGGTACTGTTCTCTACCTTCACTAGTTTCAAAGCCCTTATTGTAATTCCAAAAGCTAATTTTCTTGGTTATATTTTAGTTACTGTTGAACCAAAATCTCAGTATTTCTAAATTTCTTGACCATTTCTGTGAGAAAGGAGGTATGAAGAGGGATTAGTTGAGATGGCCAATGTATAAGTAATTATTCCCAATCTACTATGTTCTAAGTGGTTCAATTACCCAGTTACCAGAGTACAGGACAAAGAAAATGATGAAAGTAATAAATCAGTGTAAGAACAGCAGAGTGATTAGAAACACTAATACCCTTCCAAAACTCCTGCAAGAGTGGCACCGAAACAACTTGTAACTAGTCTTGCACCTGTAAATTTAAATCTAATGTTCAGAAATTTTCACTGCCTAGCTGGTAAAGGATGAAATAATCTGTTGTTATTAAAAGCATGTTTTTTTGGTGCCACAATAAGGAAAGATTCTTCATTTCTGTGAATGAAGGGCATGCTATGACTGGCACCCTGCACAAAGTTGTAAACATTGAAAAGGTACCTTGAAACTAACAGTCGTAAATATTACATGTTAAGTAATAACACTGTACATAGATCTTTTCAGCTCTTGCTGTTAGAGAAACACCTGTCATGTCACAGTCCAGTTGCCGTAAAAGTGATATTATCTCTGAATAAAGGAAACTGACTATTGAGTGTAAGAATTTATTTTCAATAGATTTTCTTAATTTGAATTTTCCAATGCATTTAATAGAAGAAAACCTTAAAATGAGACTCTGGCTATAATTTTCCCTTGACCTTCATTGACCAATTGTTTTTCAAGTATCATCCAGTTACACTGGATTTTGCAGATGCCTTTAGAAAGACTTTTTAACTATTTCGGAAGTTGTACTTGTTTAAATACAATTAACAGAAAGGTCAGCATAGATCAAGATGTCAGATATACAGCAAAGATATCTGACCTCAGTTTAAATAAGAAACTCTTCACCTACAAGGTGCTGAAGTATATACCATGTCAGCCATCATTAATGTGAGTAACATGGACATCTCTTTTTGTCCCCATAGGGAATTTGGGCATAACACATTTTTCAGTCATATTTTATGCAACAGTACAGAAAGGCTTATACACAGCTTGCTGAAAGATTAAATATTTCCTTGTCCTATTTCTACTCACGGCAAGTCAGTTCTTCCTTATTCAGTATCTGTTTCCCGTCAAGCTTCAAATATGACTTCAAAGAACACTAAAAAGATTCTAATGTTACAAAGCTTTGTTGCGCGCACTGTCTGTTTGACAAAGCTTTGAGGAAATGAAAGGCCCTAATAACATAAGCCACCTAATTACAAGCGACCACCCTTTATATCTTCACCTGAGCATGTGTATTGTGTCATTAACAGATTGACCTTACACCAAGACTATACCTTGCAAGCCAAAGCCTTTCAGGACTACACCTTGCCTGCCTATGTTTTCCTGCATAATTAAGTACCTATGTAATAATCTTAATTAATGAACCTGCAAGAGTTTGAGTTTCTCTGTCCACAAATGAGTGGGGTTTTTTTGTTGGTTCCCTCCCTCCTCCTCCATCTAAAAAAGTATATCAAACCTCAGACTAAACGTATGTGGAAAGACAGTGAAATTCAGACACTGATAAAGTCCACTCCAGGCTCTGACATTGCTTTGTCTGGGTGGGGGAAGTTTAATCTCCTTTTAGAAATTTGAATAGAGTAACAAAAAGTAAATTAAAAAAGATGAGTGGAGAAATACAACATGGTTGGCCATACTCCTTGTTAAATAAGCTGAACTGTATAATGCACAGATGAACCATAAAGCAGAATCTGAAAACAGTTCATGTTTTGAAAAAAAATTTCCATAAGTAGCCACTTAGTAAAAAATCTAACTGAAAATGCATTTCTACATCTTTCCCAGAAGCTACAATGTGTTTCAGAGATGCTTTCATCATTACTAAATTTGAGTAGGAAAAAAAGCTCATGAACAGTTCATTAATTTTTTTGCGTTCATCTTGTAGATCTTTGTGCCCTTTACGCAGACAATTTCCATAAATATACCCCACTGAACTACCAAAAATTAGGAATATTAGGTAATAAAGAACAGGTTTCCAATATAAATTCAGAGCAGTACAATGATCATATTCCCAAACAACATCAACATTTCTACAATAAAACATCACAAAAATGTCCACTGAGATATTTTAAATTATAAATACATTTCTGAGAAAATACCAGCACTTCACAAATGAGGCAGGAATAGGAAAAAGAAGGTTCTTAAATAAATTATTCTTTATAACTTATTCTTTCATAGGTTCCTATAATATACTTAAGTTTTCCAAATGTTAACACAAAAGTAGGCCCAGAAACAAATGGAAATAAAAAAACCATTTTCTTTTAAAACCAATTGTGTTCAGAGTCTAGGCAAGTGACTAATAAGACAACTATCTACTCTGACAGCTCAAGTATCCTACGAAGCCTTTAAATTTTAGTTCCCTCATTAACTACAAATATTTCATGTGCTGTTACAAGCCGTGAAAGTAATTTAGATCACCTGCAGAACAGCTCCAGACCTGTGCTCCTGAGCATTTGAGGAGGGAAAGAAAAAAGCTCTGCATGCCATTTCTTATAATTACTCAGGTATTTTCTTTAGGTCTAAAAATATCTGCAGAATAAGTGTTCCCTGGTTAAAAGCATAGATATGATTTTTGTTTCAATCACATACATTTCCCCAGAGCATTGCTCAGCTGCAGCAGAGCACTAGGACAGAGAGTGTTGGCTGTGAAGGGTTGCAGGCTTGCTTTGGTAGAGATGCAAACTTATAGATTTCACCACTGGTAGACAGCTTCCTAAAAAGACAGCTGCTAGTTCTCTCAAAACTTGAGGTCAATTCATTCCTGCCTGTTCAAACATTTCCAGGCCCTTGACTTTTAGATGACCAGGGGAAAAGCTTCAACAGTGTTGACATCAGGGAAATTAATGCCTTTGTTATATTTCCTCAGACAAACGATTACACAGGAAAGCTTGTTATTTCCATTGGATTTACTCAAACTGGCTAATGTAGTTCTTTTCCTCGTGCTTTTGGTCAGCCAAGGACCAAACCCACAAAAGAAGACAGTTCAAGCATCAACCTCCCCAATGCAAAAACCTCCCCAGGTGCAAAAGAAGACCAACTTCCATTTGTGAGGTCTTACATGATAACTGATGTAGTCATTCACATTAGCTGGAGTTATCCATTCAGGATAAAATCACCTATGTGACACAGAGAGTACCTGATAAACCACACTGGGTTGCCCAGTTCTCAAGAAGCAGGGGTTCATGGACAGTTTCCTTCAGACCTCTTCAAAGCCCACATGCTGCAACATGACTCAATCAGAAGGTCAGACTTATTCTAAAGTAACCCTTTCCCTCCTCGTCACAGTATGTGTAGGTTGAACTGAAGCAGTCAGCAGCAGTTGCTGTGATCCACAGACCTTCTCCCACTGTGCCATGCTGCCTGCTACTATACAGTCAGTGATGCAGCTAGTGATGCAATTGCCTCTGAGTCAGTACTAAAATGGTGTCCTAGTAAGGTGTTAATGGAATAAGCATCATGAAAATGCACTGTCTGTGACAATAGGAATGATTACAGGATCCCATTAAAATTTTGACAAGTTTATGAATATCAACCCAAGTATTTTGACCCAGTCCAAAATCTAGTATTTATATACTGCTCACTACTCTCCTTATTGTCAATTGATAACATTACAGATTACTTCTTGCTCTGCATTATTATTGAATGCAGTTAAATAATTCCCTTATTTCAACACATTTCACCCCCTAAGAGGAGTTTCTGGACTGAGCCAAAGAATTGTTTAATACAATTTATATCCAGTGATGAAGTGCTGTCTAAGGAAAGACAAAACTATCAAGAATGTATAAAATTGCCCCCATAACGCTGGCTTAAACCAGAACTCTAGACAGCTTTTGGAGGAGAGAGGGAGGGAAGAACTTTGTTAGCTGGGCATAATTTTCTACATGGCAATTAGCTAACAAATACATCTATTTAGAAGGTAAAATACTGTAGTACATGAGACCGAAACCTTCAAATACGAGAATCAAATTAAGTAAGATGAAGAGAGTACTTGGCCTAACACACTGTTTGTAACCAAGGTGAGGGCATCTGCCACATTAGAGAAATACATGGCATATTAGAGGCACTAATGAATATGATAATTTTAATTCTATTGCTAATAAAAACCTGACAGTTAAAACTCATATGGTAAGAGCAACATTGGTGGTATTGAACACTTCACTCACTGCCTTGGTGCTTTAAGTGACTCTAAAGTAGAACAAACACCTGGCTTGTACTGAGGCACTGACACAATGGCTGTAGAAATTCTTTTGGAATGCAAGCAGAATATAATTCTATTTGTTTTGTAAGTTTTTAAGAATAAAAAGTTCCTCCCATAATTATTTTGGTTCTGTTCTCTTGAAGAAAACACTTTGAGGAAGGTGGATGAAATTGTGACAATTGTAATTATTTTATGATACTTTGAAAATTATGTTCTCAGATGATACATGCATCACCTTATTGTAGGATACTTATATAACAGTTACACAGAACATGAAGAGAATGGAATGTATCAGTTTATATGAACACATTCAACTCAGTTCGATCACAGAATTATCAACCAGCCATAGAAGTTTCTATTCCTTGATTTTCCAGAAAAAAACCCCACATCTTGTTGGTACATATCTCTAGCATGGCCACTTTTGACAGATCCATCACCTGAATCACGGTTCAAAAAATTTTATTTATTTATTTATTTATTTATCCTAGGTAACATGACAAACTTATCAGTAGAGGTGACAAATTCCAAGCATAAATTTGCAGTCCCAAGACCTGAATTCTACAGTAAAGTGAATAGACTTTTAAAAGACTGCCAGCTGGCATCCAACTCTCCACCAAAGGGAGAAGTTTAAAAAAAAGTGACTTTGTATCTCATGGAACTGATAAACAAAACCTAATAATCATACCAATACAAAATAAAATGCTGTATTCCAGCTTCATGGTCAGAAGCTCCTGACTTCTCCTTTTCATTTACTAAACATATTTTAAAACAAATTGATCTGGGGAATCTATCTTCTAACTTAGGTTTCTGTGAAAGAGGGAGACTAATTGTACTTTTGCACAAAGAATGCAGAACAGGTTCCTAGCTATCCAACAATCCTAAACAAATCTGGCACTGTCTTATAGCTTTGCCTCTTTCTCATCTTGCCCTTTCACTGTGCTCTGACGACTGACTACCCAAAAGACCTAAACTTTATGAATTCTTTAAAAGATAAAATTCTGGAATTGCCAGTTATCTTCTACCACAACCTCTGACTAAACATGTCTAGATAACACACTACAGCTCATCCACTTAGAATTACAAAGTTGATGATGCTGCAAGGGGCCTCTGGAAATCATCTAGCCCAACATACTTGCTCAGAGAATAGCCAGTTATAGAAGTTTGCCCAGAACTGTGCCCAGCTGGGTTTTAAATCTCACCAAGGAGACAAATGCCACAACTTTCCAGTGGAACCTCTCCAGTATCTGACTACCTCCAAAATAAAGAAAGCTTTTTCTTCTATTTAAATTGAATTTCCTGTATTTCAGTTTGTGCCCATTTCCTCTCGTGCTGGCACTGGATGTCACTGAGAAAAGTTTGGCTTTGTCCTCTTTACTCCCTCCCACTAGGTATTTGTCTGCATTGATAAGAATCCCTCTGAGCCTTCTCTTCTACAGGCTGAACAGTTCCAGTTCATTCTTTTCTAATTCAACTCCTTTTTCAAGTTTACATTACCATGTCAGTAGCCAATAAAACATACCCTGAAAAGGGAACATGTTAATTTCTAATATTAGTAAAATTGAAACATTCTAAAGAGAAAAGTTCCAACAGCTGTATCAATACACAAAATACAGCACAACTAATGAATGAAAGATTAATGCTAGTTTTAAAAGAGGATGACACATCATCTACTGCTTCCCAAGAATTAAAAAAACTAAACCAAACCAAAAGGCTTTTGAAAAATGTGTACAAGATCTGTGCATCTAATTATGTTTCTAAAGGTCATGACTTCCTTTTAAATGAAGTATATATATACTGCTGAAAGAATACACATATTCTTTTAGGATTTTATATTATCATCGATTATCATAAATTGCAGATTAAGATATTGCAAAGTATTTTATCAATTTTACAATGCTTACAAATGTGAACTTGCATTGAATGAGAGGGAGAAAATGAATTCATTTACCCAACTCTTCACACTCTGAGAGTTTTGTAGTATATTTAGCAAATGAAAAGACGAAGTGGGAAATACAGTAGTGAAGAAATTTTCCATCTTTATCCTTTCCCTCCTATGTAATGAAATAGATCTCCAGCTTTGGCTAAAAGCTCATTCACAGTTCTCTCACACCCATATTTTTTGCTTTGGCAAAATAATGATCAATGTAGAGCTCTCAGGCATAAAAAAAATCTGAGCAGCAAAGTGAATTTCACATTATATTTCTGAAAAGCAGAATAAATGAAAGATTGAAATATTACATAAAAAAGGAGTAATCAGCAGGCTGTGATTTTGAGACTACAAACACATATATAACAGGCATACATCAGACTGGTTTTGAATTTACATGCTGGTGTGCAAAATGAACAGTGTTTATGACTGCAAATCAAAAAATTTGACTTCTTTCTTTGTGGCAATAGGCATTAGGGTGTATTTTTTTATTGCCCATTGTCTTCCTGTCACCTATTCAGTACTTGTATGTGCCTCTACATACTCATTTTGCACACTTACTCCTTACAGTGATTAGATGGAGTAGAAAACCAATGCCTAGAATGGCTGTTCCTGAAATCAGTGTCCTGTGGCCTGAATGCAAGAGTGTGACTTGCCAGGCGAGCAGTGCTAGCAGACACTGCCATTTCTCTAAGGACACACTTCCTGAACACCACATAGGAGTTGTTGCAGCACTCCTGTCTGGGTTCGCCATGCATGGTACTTACGTGATGGTGTCAATCATATCCAGTCCCATTTCAACACAGCAATGGGCATGATCTGTTTTGGGCTGGGTCAATCCTGATACACAGTAGTAACAATCCCCTAGGATTTTTATTCTTCTGCAATGATTTTCCTTTCATAAAAACAGAATGGGAAAAGTTTTACTATTTGTATAAATATTTCAATATTAACAGGATAAAATCTTCTCCAATACTATGCAATAATTCAGAGAATCTTTCTGTGATCCAATGAGATAATTTACAGTTCATGAAATCTGGGTTCCCTGTGCTAACACACACATTTGTTTGTTTATTTATTTATAAATAGACACATATATACTGGACATCAGCCCTGCATTGTTCAACACATATGGATTAACACTGCTTAAAGCTATAGTTCTGAACAAATATTATTGCCTTGCCCTCATGCTAGGTTACTATGAATTCAAGATTCTCAATGAGACTTCATTTCTGTATGAACCCAAACTAAAGGACTGAAGCCAAACCACTACTGCATATTGGGAAATGTTTGCATTCTGAGAAACTTTTGTTTCAAATTCAATTCCAATTCCCCAGGAAAGAGCATATATTTATCTGTGAATGTACACACACTTTGCATTACCTATTCATAAACCACAGTTTGCAATATAGCATGATTACTATGACAGACTTGCAGATCA
The DNA here is from genome assembly GCA_013397795.1 of Orthonyx spaldingii. NCBI lineage: Eukaryota > Metazoa > Chordata > Aves > Passeriformes > Orthonychidae > Orthonyx > Orthonyx spaldingii. Next base: position 65,275 of record VZTJ01002252.1, on the reverse strand, counting down.
GAAGCTACAGTCAGTTTGCATTACAATCAAATTTATCTCCTGTTTGCATGAAGTTTCATTTCTACAGTCAAAGAGATCTGGCTAAAACTCTCCCATTTAAAAAAACCCATAAATGATGGCATGTGATAATTGCTACATCTGTCTGAGCAGAAAGTTCATTTCTAAACAGAGAGCACATAACAAAACGCCTTTAAAAAAGCAGTACCTTTAACTAATAAACTATGAGGACACATGAAGAGATGATGGTATCTTTTGTAACTAGACTATGACGACTTCTACCCATTTAGAGTTTGGCATAGAAAAGTAAATAACTTGATTAAATGAATCCAATTTACAAAGCTGGGATTATGCCAGTAAGCACCATGAAAAATTAGCTGAATATAATGGGAGGGGATTCACAAAAGTCTGATTCCTTTCCCAGCAGTGTGCTACATAGACTTGACTTCAGCAACACAGAAAGGGGGAAAAAAAAAGAGGAGGTTGTGGTGATGGAATTTAAAATTTCTGGAGGAAAAAAACCTAATCATACAATCATACTCGTTCAGCTTCTCATACAGGTATACATTTTCATCCAGTCTCCTGCCTACAAAAATTAAAGCCTTCCTGAGCTGACCACATTCATCATTACTCACATTGCAGCTCAGAAGCAATGCTTATGCCTACAGTGATCCTTTTCTCTCTGACATGTCACCATGTATATCAGCATTTGGGGCTTGCTGTTACACATTCTTCCTGCTGAATACGTTCCCACACCTCCCTTCTTTGTAAATGGTACTCAGTATTTAACAAATACTATAAAATGAGAATTACCTCTGTTCATGCATGGAAGAAGGCACTGTTTGGGAAAGTTGGTTTGTCTACTTTTTATAAATTAAGCAGCAAATTCAGATCTCGAATCAAAGAAGAGAGGTATATTCTTAGGTGTGTTTACGTAGTAGAAAAGGCTTTTCCAGTTGTGACTACTTAACGTTTCTTCTGCTGTACAGCAGGATTTTAATTATACCACCAATTATCCTTGCTAATATATATTTTAATGAATACAAGTATGATTATTTTAGGAGGATTATCACCAGGGCCCTAACAGTATTCCCATGGCATATAGCCAAAACTGCCTCACCAATTTTACTCAGACTTTTTTGAAATCCTTGTCTAAATGCCATTATATAAGTAAAATAATTATTGCTGCATGCAAAGTGATAGGCAAATCTCAAAATCTACCTTGACACAGAACAGTACTTTTAATTCAAGGTTTTCTGACGGAAATCACTACATTTTTTAATGGAAACCACAAAATTTTTTACTACATACCGCTAGATTATACTGTCTGTAACAGCCTTTCTTTCCTCCCAGTTTTGGACAGATCTTGAAGCACTAGACAGTACTCAATAGTTAGGTGAAGCCTGTTTTCCAAAATAAACTCAGTTTTGGCCGACACTTCAAAATTTTCTATAAGGCTCTTTTCATCTTCAAATTTGGTATGCATGATTTGTGGCCAGGCAATGTCTATTTGACCCTTAGGAAAGCTATTTAGAAAAGCCATTTCAGTAATCTGGGGTGAACAATAAATATATGTTAATCAATCAGTGATCTCACCTATCAGTGTCTACCTCACAAATGGCTCATTTCTAACGACTTGATAACAGCCTGGTAGACAGTTTAAGAAAGAAATAAAAGCCAAAACAAAATAGAACTTATTCCATTACCACTTTTCCAAGTCAATTTCTTATTCGTGCAGGAGAAAAATAAAAGAAGAAAATAAGTACAACAGTATTTTCTGGAGAGATATTTATCTTGATTTACCTTGATTTATCTAAATCACTTGCTGTTTTTGAAATCACAAGTGTGTTTATTCCTTATCAGATATTATCTTCACTGTCTTGTTTTATCAATTAATATACAGTAATCTCTAGAAAAATTGTTTGTTTTGTTTTTCTCAACACGTGAGGCAGACTTCCAGAGAAGAGTCACAGTACAGCTTTGAAAAAGCAACCTTTTTAAGGACTGACATACAAATTCATAAAACAACCCCCTTCTCTTTGTTTTGTTTCCTCAGCAACTTCCAAAAAATCCTTCTCTTGATAATATTTTCACATTTGTGACGCTGATGAATTCATGTCTGATAGTTACAAATTCCAGTCACAACTGATACAAGCAATGTCTGTTTTAGAAACAACAGATAATTTGGTTTTTTGCACATGATAAAAAGCACTAGAGATTGCCAGCAGTGCATTAGCCAGGCAGCTTGTCCATCTGTGGTGTCTTACTAAGACATTTCCTAGTGGATCTGCAGAAAACCCTCTGGCACAGCTGTCAGTCACATGGGCAGTCAATGTGTAGTGGAAGCCCAACTTGGAAAGCAGAGGACACTTCAAAGTTGCTAAGAGCTTTCATCCCACTTTCAGAAAAGCACTTAATAAAGCAGTTTATTTTATCTATCTGTTATACAAGACTAGGAGGAGGGGCTTTGTTTCAAACAACTCTAGGGTTTTGTTGTTGTTGTAGTTCTTTATTTAACGCATTTTGCATAAAGAATGAAGTCTGAAGTCAGACTGAAAAACTGAAAATTCAGAACATTAAATCCACATTCTTGTACTATACAAGACAAATGTTTGATATACCCAGGATAAGGTTATTTTTTAGTAAAAAGGGAAAAGATTTTACAGTTTGTAAAAAGTTTATACATAAATATATATATATACATTTATATATGTTGTCTCAAATAAATAATAAAGAAACTGTCAGACTTCTCCCAGCAAAACCAATAAGTATGACAGTCAGATGTTCTCTAGAACAGAGAGATTGTACTGAATAAGTGCAAAGTCTTTTAAAGGAGGATCTTTCTCACATGTCAGATTGCAGCAAACCTTATTGTCACTGGTGGAGCTTTGTTTGTTTTTATAAATAGGGTATCCAGTAAGTAATTGTTATGTGAACAGATCCAAAATCAGGATCAATTTTTGTTGCTTGTAACTCTGTCTGGTAGTAGAAGAGTTTCTTTATAGCTTTTATTTAGTTTGGAAATGGCAGACGCTAATGCTGGAATGAGTGCCTGGTCTTCCTTTTGTCACTGCAACAATCTATGTATTTGTACATAGTCATGTGTCATCATGGTATGTGATACCTATAAAAGTGAGCCAAAAAGGAAGGTCAAATATACCACAACTTTAAAACACAAGATTTTAAAAACTTAAACATTGAACTCTCACTTGTAACTCCATTGACAACAGTGGAATTGTGCCAAGGCTCTCTGAACCTGTGTGACCAAATTGCAATATATTTTATGCTTATTATACTCATCCATTTCTTTGTTTGCAAGTCTGAAAGTAACCTGATCTGTAGGTGTGCTTTTCAGACTTTTATTGTCCTAACCTCCTGGAATCACAATCTATGAGTGTGTAAGTGAGACTTTAATTACCCGTAACTTAGAAATACACATTTTTACCATTCCTAATAAAAACTGCATCATCTAAGGTTCAAAAAGTTTCTTTACCATATCGAGTCAATTTGGATATGGTTATGCTTAGCAAAGTAAGAGCAAGGATTAAGGTGGCTTGCAAAAAGATGCATAAGTAGTGTTTCCCATTTCCCCTAAGTCAGACCGTACCAGTCTTACATTCCCTCATAATGATATGTACTTTAGAAATAGTAACATTTTGTTTTGTTTAGCCTGCAAAAATAGGAGCAGGAGTTTGATCACTACCTACAACGCTTAGTGATTGCAAAGTTAGAGTCTTAAAGGAAAAAAAAAGAAAGTACAAAGCCAGAGCCCACGCATGTACAGGTTCAGCTATTTAAAATGTTGGGGTAAAAGAGAGGAGATTTATTGGGCCTGGATTTGGAGATGGCTTTATGGTGTCAGGGCAAAGTTTTGATATCCTCATTATACGTCAGACTTTAGCTACAGTGAGATCTCTGGATATTGCTAGGCATAGCTGCAAATTAGCACAGGAGCAGCACTGCATGCAGCAGAAGAGTGGAATGAGATGGATGTACTCGCAGCACAGGAAACAGTTCTGGAGCTCAAAACCCCTTCATGTCTCCCCCATTCATTCATTGCCTGAATCTGTGGGGGGAAAGACATTGCCCTGCTCCCTGAAAAAAATTTTGTTAGCTCAATATTTTCTTCACGTATTGAAGATAAATCTTGGATAGAGGGAAACCACTAAATGCAAATTTCTGATGGCTCAATTTTCACTGAAGTAGAATTAACTCTGGGGCAAAGTGGTGAACTATGAGGGCTGAAGAAGGAACACAGATGAATCTTCTAGCTCTGCTGTCAAGAACTTCATCACTGGGGCCAGGCAGTGCCACAGAGGGGCATGGTCACCTTCACTTTCAGGTATTCAATGAGGCAAAAGGAATATCAGTGACCTTCAGGAAAGGACCTCTCATGGAAGTATTTATGGGGTTTTTTTTCCCTTCGTATTTGTCTTCTCTTTTTCTTTCTTCTTGGATTGTCAGTCACTTTAATTTGAAAAACCCTGTTCCAACAGCTTCCTTTATTGGAGGAATCCTCTGAATTGTTTTTATCAGGTAGGCAAAGGGGATTAAATTTTCAGTCCATATTAATCAGCATGGCATTATGTGTTTCAGGGGAACTACACTAATTTATACCAGCTGTCCCTCTTATCCTCAGGGACCCAAGACATAATTCAATAACCCAGGCTAACCACATCAGAGTTACAGCCCGTTCTTAGTTACTACTGTATAAAATAACTATTGGTGCAAAAAATTCACAGCATCTCTAAAACTCCCTGAAGACAAAAAAGAACAATAAAACCATTCCTTATTTATCTCTCTTCACAAAACTAGAACTTCATTCTGCTTCCAAAGAGGTCTTGAGAGAGGACATATAATTTACCACTGTTACCACTGCATCTTATTTCCAATGTGTATAGAATGTGTAGCATATTTAGAATTTATAACACTTTCTGTCAAAATGCTATTAATCTCAGTACAAAATTGGATTAGAAAGCTTTGAATCACTCTAGAAGTTATCATTTACTACAGATATGTATGCAAATGCAAAAGACTTGGAGAAAGAGTTGTATTTTCTGCTACATGCTCTGAAGATGAAATTATGTCTCTATTCAATTTCGTTACAGTTGTTTATTACATTGGAACAAAATCATAAAAGCCTATATATTAGCTATCATACTGTATAGACATATGCATCCATCCACATATATGTGCATATGTGCATGTATGACATGCAGACACAGAGTTCTGCAAATTTACCTACACCCTCTTGCATATATACACAGCATATGGGATAAAGGTAAATTTTAATATTCATTCTCTGCAATACTAACCAAAGTGGCTCAGCCTGACAGTTGTTGCCAGATACTAATTTTGAGCTCTCCCCTTTCAAAAGGTTTTCAGATACAGACTGGTAGAAGATATCTGGGTGTTGATACTATTTCTGGCATTACTAATTCACTCCTTCCTTTAAGCAGAGATACAGTGACTGTCTTACTGCTCCAAGTGCCTTTGGAAGAACATAGTACAGTGTTCGGCTATCAAGGAAATGGTGAAGGATAAATCACCTTCTTTCAAGGTCATAAAATAAAAGGTGGTGAATCAGATGGTGTTAGTTGGAAGGCTGTACAATGTAACTAAGCAATGCCATACCAAGTTATTAAGTTCAGTGCATGAAGATAGGGAGAGATTCTTTATAAGTAATCACTTTTTGACATTTACACTTTCTTAATGTACTTAATTTCCTTATAAAATTAAGTGAAACATAAAAAGAATTTCTATTTTTTTCCCTCAGCTGTAACTGTTTTGTGCATCAAAGAGCTTTAGAGAAAAACAAAACTGAAAGCATTCCATGGAAAGTACAACTGAGTGAATGTCTCCTAGACTGTAGCAGTATTCTCAAAAGACACAGCCAAGTGCACAAAAAGAGGAAAATGTGGGTTTAGATTGACATGAAAAACTCTTTAGAACTCTACCTCAATACTTCTTTGAAATTCTCAGTTTAAAACCTTTTACCCCTTTGTCCTACAGACCCTCGTAAAGTCCTTGCTGACATTTTTATAAGCCCCCTTTTATATATTGAAAGGCTGCAGTAAGATCTCCCTGGAGATCTTCTCCAGGCAACCCTCTCAGTCTTTCTTCACAGGAGAGATGTTTCAACCCTCTGATCATTTTTGTTACTGTCTTCTGGACCCACTCTAAGAGATCCAGGTCTCTCTTGTGATGAGAGCTCCAGAGGAGGATGCAGTTTACTCACACCACCTGCAACTTTCATTAATGACAGACAATAATTTTACTTATCATATTGCACTTTTTTTCAGTAAAACAAAAGAGATCTACCAACACAGTTTCTCTGTGTAGCATCCAAATCTATTTTAATAGCTATATTGAATGTGGACCACAACGTGAGAGATTATTGAAGCCAGCTTATCAGATAAACTTCATAGTCAAATGCTAAGTGTAATGAAGTCACAGGGATATTACCACCAGCTCTATTACATTCCAGTGTGCTAAGAGTGATAATAATACACTTATGAAAACTGTCCAGCCCATTAGAAAATTCCATTGAACCCTGTTGATTACTACATACATATTTTACCATTTTTCTCCCCCAGGCTTTAAATGTGGGTTTAAAAATTGAAACAACTATTTTAATTAACCTTTTAATGGAATAAATCCTGCAAATAGTGACTTTATCAGTTGCATTAGTTCTTGTATATCTGCTAGTCCCAGCATAAAAAGCCTTGAGAATGAGCTAAATGCAATACTCCATAGAGTTGGATTTAGCAGAGTAATGGAGACATACTTATTGCAATAAGAGTTAGCATAGACTTAAAAAGAAGAGCTTCTACAGTGGCAGAAAATACGAAAGGAAAAGAAATGTGGTTACAGTATAGGAAGCACCACAGAAAATGATTTGATACTGAGGAAAGCTGGCCATCTCCAGATGAGCATTTGTAAGCTTGTAATTTAGTAATGTGTTTGTGGAGTCATTACAAATTATCTACCATCATGGGAGCCATATTATGGATGAACAAAGGTAGAATTATTCAAGATAGCTATAAAAAGGATGACATTTTTTTCAAATGCTTTACCTCAATTTTATTTACAATTATATATGCAGACCTAAAATGATCTACTGGTTCTTGGCCTAACTTTTCTCTGCATTCTCATTCTTACAATAAATTCTTTCCTTACTTCACATAGAGTGTAATTTTGCAAAACTAGAATGTTAAAATATTTTTAGTTCCAGAAAGTGAAAACTTATTTAACAGTCATATATATTAATTTACTTGGAAATGGAAAAGGATCCTAGCAATATTTTATACAATCATCATGACTGACACACGTTTGTCTTCTTCCTAGGTTTTATTGAGTGTCCTTTCAGATTCTATCTTTTTATGAAGATATATTCCAGGAGAAGCAAGCCTAAAACAAATACACTATAAAATGCTGAAAAAGTTAACTCTAAATTTCAGGAAATTATTATTTTTCCAATTTCCAGAAATACTTTTCTCTCTGCTAACTGCAAAACAGGTCAAAACAATGTGTCAGTACATGCGCTCGCACTTCAAACACCTGAGGCTGATTGGAACAATCCAATATAGTCCTGTACAAAGATGCAAACTTCAGATTTGCAGCATACCAACTCAGGAAGAATTCGGTAATTTACCACAAGCATACAAATAATGACAAGAACTGTGACAAAGAATTAGCATACAAAGCACAGTATCCTCTTACCTAAAATATACTGTAAAATAGGCAAGACCTACTCTCTGGGGTACTTATCATTTATATGTTCCTACAATACTTAAAGTGTGTGATGTTAATTTTTTCCCCAGAAAACTGTCCCCAGACACTTACTTTAGCTTCACTCCATGCACACATCATTATTCCCCAATCCTATGGAGTCACAGGCATATTGATTAAGACCACATTCATTGAAGAAAGCTTACTTCCTCAGGTCTCTCTAGGAGACCTCTCCAGATGGCTGTTCAGAACTGTATTTAAACTTATGTGGTGATCTGCCTCAGTGGGATCCTGGGTCTGTGCTGAATCCCAAGGGGAATTGAGGAGACAAGTCACATTAAAATTAGCCTTTATAAATATCCACTCCCCACAGTGCACACCAATTTTCACAAAGAAGGGTTACATGCTGTATGTTTATACTCATGTTTTCCAGCACTAATTTTCCCATCTTAACCAGTCCACAAAACTTTGTTCATTTTATATTTTAAAAATCTATAATAATTATCTTAATATAAACTAAAAACATTCTATAGATGCAATATAAACTACAGTGATTACTTGTAGGAAAACTTAGTCCAACGCTCAGCAAAGAACTGACTGTTCTTGACACAGTTAAAAACCACACAAACTGATTGAAAATATTATCTACTGAATCTTTGCCTAAGGCTCAGAAATAATGTTTTATAGTTCAGTATCTTTGAGCCTGAACTGGTAGAAAGAGCCACTTTAGTAATGCCGAAATATGCAAAGTGAAAATTGTTAAATGCTAAGAAGGCAATCAGGGAAGGATACTAAATTAAAATGGAAAGAAATAAAAATAGACTCCTCCTGACAAAGCCTGGAGGTATACATAACTATAAATGGAAAGAACAAGGAAGTGGTGTGTATCAGTCTACCTAATAGATGAGATACCAAAAGTGGCAAAGACAAATAAGAACTTTCATTCAGAATATTGAAATCCTCTTCTAGTGATGTCCTTTGAAAAACACCTAAAATTCTTTTGTCCTTATCAGCTTGTAAATGAAAAGTCTTAGAAGCCCAAGATGCAGACAGATGGATGCTGAAAAGGAATTATCCAAAGCCTTAAAGACAAATAATAAATTCTCTATGTTGATTAGGTGCAGGAAGTATGTGAGAAAAAAATTTACCAAAGAAAAAAAGCAATTAAAGAAAATAGAAACTTCTCCAAAAATCAAACCTGTTTCATTACAATGCAGGATGCTGTAGAACTGCCTACTCTTTTCTATTAAGATGACATATTGTAAGTAAAATATTTGGGACATGTCGAAACTGCATCAAAACATAATAGAACTTTGACCATGACAACATAATGCCAATGATTATATCTCATTAAAATTTGTTACCCTTACAGGTTAGCTGAAGAATGACAAGCTGAAAACTACTATAGTATCAAAGGTTGATTGCAAGGCATCTGAAGACTTCATTCAAAGATCAGTTGCTTGGGCCAAATCTGAGACTGCACAAAGCTACTCCTGTTTAATGGGAGGAAACAAAAAAAACTTCAAAGTAACAGTCAGATCTAACTAAACCAGGTTTGAGCAGCAGATAAAATCCAATACAAATGAATACTTTTGAGTTGAACTATTCATGAGAAACTTCACCAACTCTATGTTCAGGAAGGTGGCTTGTTATTGTTGCATCCCAAGGGAACACTTGCATGGACAAACAGGGTGCCTAACGATAGTGACATTACAAAACTTCAGTAGCTAGACATACAAATGAATCCTGAGGCATTCATAACAGCACTTTCCCGTGTGGATTCTCTGATGTCTGTCTAGGATGAAGTCACACTCCTGCAAGGATACTAATAATGACACTCATTTTTGTTTATATTTTTAAAACTCAGATTCTTTTCTTCAAAGTGACTGAAATTGGTCTTAGGACTCAAACATTATTGAGGAGACCACAAAATCCTATATGAACTATGATTACCTAAGACTGTTTCTTTAAGAAACCAAGTGGTGCTATTGTGAGAAAGTAAACAGAAATCATGCCATCATTTTCAGGGAGCATCTGAACAATGCTCTTAGTCATACGGTTTAGTTTTAGGTAGTACTGCAAGGAGCAGGGGTTTTGATTTGATGATCTTTATGGGTCCCTGCCAATTCAAAATCATATTTTATGATTCTATGATTGTAAGTACTGCATTCTGACCGTATCTTTCCTAGCATTCTTCCCAAAGACTCAGTGGTTTGCAAGGTAAAATAACGTGTGCAAGATAAGTATTTAAAAAACATATTTTTTCTACAGGTGAATAAACATCAAAGGACATGACAAAAGTACAAATGAATTCTAGGAGGGAGTAGTAAAATCAGGATTTTTTTTCTCCTATTTATTAACAGAATGCTAAAGTACATTTTCAGAGGAATTGAATGATTTTATATTGAAACCTAAGTTTCGCCTTCAGAACTCCCTGTCATGAGTTGTAACTACATCTGAAGCTATTGTGATTTTTAAAAAAAGATGTAGCATTTCAAAGAGAGCAAAACTATGTGCCTTACAAAATAAAGTAAAAAAAGGAAAAAAAAAAACCAACCCATCCAAAGAAATAGCATATGGAAAGGGAGAAATAACCAATATAAAAAGCATAATTCAGCTTCTAAGTGTCAGAAGGACAAATTTTAGCAGAACTAGATCATCAAAAACCAAAGACTCACTATTCCTACAATGTGTCAATGTGTCAAAATGCCAAGATTCATCTAGAGTCTCCCAGCAAATATATACTGCCTTACACTTATTACACTTTCCACAGCGGTGATGGGGATTCTTTTAAAGCATTATATTTTTAAGACAGTGCAATTTTTTTACGATGAACTGTGCCTTCCAGCTGACATTACTTCCCAAGAAACTGCAGCACACAAACAGCAGCACACAGCATGCCCACTCACCGATAGCTCTTTAGTAGTCACAGGGAACATACCTATCGCTGTTACACTTTTCTTTAAAGTCTCTGCAATTTCCTCCTTAATCATTCTGAATACTCAAGCACAGTACAGTTTTAAAATCAGCCCAGTCCTCTCTTTTGACCTAATAATGAATATCTAATAGCTGCTTTAACCAAGAGATCAGAAACCTTCTGAAAAACCCTATTTCTCAACACATTTCTCTGACTGCACGAGAAACAATTACAAGTCTCCCTTAATCACATCACAAGGTGCTAAGGAAAGCTTGTATGTCTGTGCTTAATCACACCTCAGTGAAGCACAATCTGAACTAGAAGTACCCCTAAGTAGCAAATCTTCCTCACATAGCTGAAAGAAACAATGAGATTTATTTTAACATTTGGAAAAAGAATCCTTGCAGGCTGAACAGAAAAACATAGGCCTTTTTGGTCTTCTGCTATCTCCAAAATGCTTCTTCCGTGATCAACAACCACCCTTGCACCAAAAGCTGGAATCTCCCTGGTACCTGCCTTCTGGTGTCACTGACACCTCCATTTGGCAGCACATGGCCACTGCTAAGGGAGCAAGCATGGTAGTGTAGCCATGTCTCTGGCTTCAGTGCATTACACATCATAGGCTTATGTATTTCTGTGTGCACACATGGGATCTTGTGTTATATTACAGTACTTCCGTGTTTTTACATGGCTATGAAGACTCCACAAATGACAGCATTATAAGTTTTAAAAGGGCTTATTAGATGTCTGGTTGACATATAATGGATAAAATTCAGTAACAAAATTAAAATGAAATCAGAGTAAGGAGGAGATTTGAACTTCTTAAGCCATTTAAGCTCTTGCAAATCCATCTAACTGGAAGTCCATGTTTATTTCTAAGGCATAAATCTGTGAAGTACTGGGCTGGGGACCTGTGTTCTCTATGATACACTGCCAGTAGTTCCAGTAATGAATTGGTTACACATACTCATGCCAAAAACCTCTATAATTCCATTGCATTTCTACTAAGCATCTAAGTTAATTTTCTGCTTTTCTTGGAAAAAATGGAACACACAAGTTTTTTTCTGTTCTGACTTGGACATCTAGTGTAAATCAGAACATAGCACTCAATCAAAAGATAACCCATTTAACTAAGAATAAGTCTTTCTCAACCCTAGCATCTTGTGGAACAGAAGGTTTCTTTCTCCTTGGGCTCCTTGAGAACTGTTTATCAAGAGGGATATTTAGATGCAAAATGCCCACATGTTTTAGATCTCTCATGTGGAAGATTGCATCAAGGAGAAGTGAGTTTGGGCTGAAAAAATGTGGATGCTCTTTATACTGAGGGCCTAAACAAATATTTCCTCTAGGCTGCTGCACAGAATCTGAAGACAAAATAGCTAGACAGTGGAGGAGCATAATTTATGTGAAAGTGTTACTTCTCAGCAATAAAGGTTTTAAGGATAGCTGGCAAACAAAATATATTTGATGATATTCTGCTTTGTTCGGGGGGAAAACACATTTTCAGCATCTTGTTAAATGTAATTTGAAACAAGATGTGTGACCTTTTCTGGAACAAGAATTCCTCTCATTTCCCATCAAATGGTTCTTGTCAAATTAGGCTGCTTGAAGTTATAGGGAAGGAACATTTCTCTCATTTTCTCTTCCTTGGGGAATCTAGCACAATATAAGTGCAACAACCAAAACATAGGCACCAGTTTATGATATGGATCCTATTTGCCTATCATAACCTCTCTGAAAAGCTACCATAATTTCTGTATTAAGGAGTGCTCTCTGTGAAGAATGAATTTTACTCTCTAGCTTCCTATTATCACAGAAAGTTTTATGCCATACTGCTAATATTCATATTTTCCATTATTCTGATTTTTTTTTCCCATGAAGGATAGAAATGTAAATATTGAAAATTTTTCTCTATTTTGTGCAAACAAAACCAATGAAGAACACTGATGGACTGCATGAAGGGGGAAGAAAAGTATACTTAAAAACAGAACTTACACTTTTTTCCTAAACAATTAAAAGAGATTGTTTTTTCTCTAGATTATTAATAAAAGACTGAAGCTTTAGAAATTCATGACATGTGGGGCTAAATCAGTCTATTTCAGATTTTTGACATGTGTAACTCATGCATCATTTTTCAGAAGGAAATGTAAATTAAATTGAAATAACAATGTTTTACTTACTGTAGCTAATTCATCAAATTTTCCAAAAAGCTCATTCAGCAGCTTCACGAGCTCTTGGGCAGTACACTGTGATGCCAAACTAGTGAACCCCACAATGTCTGCAAACAAAATGCTGTAAAGAAGGAAAAAGACACAGGTAAATCGGTAGAGAAGGTATCTTCACATTCTTGTCACTCTCTTTCACAGCACAAATGTGACCCAAGGCACAAACTCCAGTAAGTCCTGAAATATTACCAATAAAGTGCTAGTTGGGAAAAAATGGCAAAGATTCAGAAAAATAGGCATTAGTCTGGTGCTCTCAACTGTTGTAGAGAATTCTCAGATGCTTTCAATGGCTACACACCTACCTGGCAGACAAGGCAAAGCACCTCATTCGTAGGGTCCCCAATGAGTACTCTAGGAGCATGGTGACCAATTTATTCTTGTTGCAGCTGGGATCTCCTCAGCTAAATTGGTTTCAGAGACAGTTTTGCGCTGCTGGAGTTCCACAGCCAAACAGATAAACCTAGCATGAGATTTACTTTGTACTGAAAGACAGGGGTTAATATCTTGTGTGCAGTAGCTCTGTGATGTGGTCTTACAGTAGCTCCCTGTAAGGAGCTAGCAACCACAATGTCAAGCCAGTATTCTCTGCACTGTGCTGCCTGGCTCAGGTAAGTGTACTGATTTCATCAGTATTAGCAAGGTTTTAATGTCCAACAGTTTAGTCTGCTTTAACAATCCCTACTTGACAGTACTGATCAAGGGAGATAATTGAAATAAGCACAGGTTCCACTGTGATTGAGAGAACAAAAATTCTGTGTAAATCACGAAACTCAAGAGACTATGGTGCTATGATCCTTTCAACTCTTTATATTCCTTCTGTTGGTAGAAGTGCAGAATCAGCTGCAGGAATCCACTGCATTTATCTCCAACACTCAGACTAGACATGTCAAATAATTTATGAAAGTGCTAATAAACTGTCCCATGATATATGGTCTACGTATACCTGACATAGTGTAAAACTTAGTTCGCAAACTGTAAGTTGAACTAAACATTGTTCACCTCAACAAAGCTTCCCTTTTTAGATAAAGACGCAATACTAGAAAAGCAGGCCTAATAAGCCTCCTGTTTTCCATTCTTCATAAGCAAGTCTCAACTCTCCTAATATGTTACAAAAAATGGCAAATACAACTCCTGACTCAGACCCTGCTTCTATAATTTGAATTAACCCAGGTGTTTAAATCCCTTGTCCACCACAGCAGATTGAGTAGCATATCCCAACACAAAACCAACTCATCCAAAGTTCAATGGCTTTGGTCTACAATCTTTGTTGTCATGACAATCCTTGGGGCAGTGTCTGTACTCAGTACTCCTTGGAGCATGCATTATGAAAACATTGCTCAAGATGGTCCTGGTTCAAGGAAAAAATAGTTTTTCCACTCCTATGCTGTTTAAACACAATAAAAAGGCTTCTTACAATAAAAAAGTCAGCATTTAGTTAGTTTTACTGATTCACATCTCTGCTATCATAAAAGTGAACCAGCCATGTGATGAGTAAAGTAAAACACATTAACAGAGTTCAATAACACCAGCAAAGTGATCTGCATATTTGCCCTGAAAGATCTACTTATTCTCTTAATTCTGTACTGACATTCTTGTTGTTTGGCAGCCCTATGTTGGTCTTTCTGGAAATTCAAAAGCTAGTACCAAATCATCCTCCTAAATTCCTTGAAGATTTTGAAAAGTACTTAAATAAGTATCAAAGTCTTTCATATATTTTCCTTTATGGCTATTTTTCTTTATGGCCTAAATTCACATCTGAATTTATACAGTTAAGAAAGACAGAGGAAAAAACAACAACTGCAATTGTTGCAATCTGGTATGTCATGTATTTTCCTGGTTTTAATTCAATACTATCAGTATGGAGGGGGAATGTGGACGTTACTTTATAATAATAGCTTCTGATAGCCTCTCTGCCAGTTTACATCTCATCTATTCTACACATTCTAAATTTTGATTGTTTTTATCTTTCTATTTCCATTTTAAATGTGGTGGTCCACTCTTTTTTTCACTTGTTAACCACACATACAATAACAGTAATATTTCCAACAGTACCAACAACGTCCACTTGCAAAAAAAACCCTACAGGTTGGGGTGGGGGTTAGGCCTTTAAGGTAGTAACAATGTTATCTGTTTACCAAGGTCTTTAGCCATGAGGAACATTTATATACATACAAACCAGAGATGTTCTGTGTTTGTGGAGAATGTTGCTAACAGAGCAACCATTACAACGCTGACATGTACACTTACATCAAAAACCTCTCCATTAGTGAAACACAGAGAATAGGAAACAGGTTCTTGCATCATTGTTCAGTTAAGAAGAAAGTTATGTTACATATGGGTACCTTAATAAGTCGGTATAAGATCCTTGCTAACCCTTTAAATATTTAAGAAATACTTAGTTCTCAGCATTTGGTACAAAACACTGGTAATTGTACAAAAATGTGAAGCTCATAAAAGTACCCACAATACAGAACTGAACATGCAATTGAAAATCTAGGTAAAATATTTAATTATTGTATGCTGAGAGACTGGTGTTGTTCAATTATGTTTGTGAACTTTTTAATATTGTAGTTAACTACATGCATGCATTTTAAAGCTAATGGAATGGTTTAGGTAATATGATTATTCTCACACTTTCTTTTTTTACAAAATTCCCAACTCTTTTAATACAATATTCTTAAAATGTGTGAAGTATAACTGTCATGTCTGGACACGGCACAGATGGGGAAATGCTGTGAGTAAAAGCTCTGTCTTTTATTAATGAAAAATCTCCTTTTTACCACCATGAAATGCTACAATCATAGCAACCACTGCACTTTGTTTGAAACTAGGCTGAAATGCCGGTGACCAAACCTGATTTTGCAGCAACAATGCTAGGAAACAGCCAGTTGAGGAACAGGGGATTTCCATACCCAGAGTGCAACTGGGACTGCAAGTCTGTTGCTTCTGTGGTCTGTTCTCAGGGGTGGTAGTCCTGAGGAGAGTGACCCCCTCTCTTAAACACAGAGCTCTACTATTCTGAAACATGGCATAGAAACTCAACAGCTGGTTCATTTTATTTTAGCTGGTGCACTGACCAATATTATGTCTTGTACTTCTTCACCCATCTGTGTCCATCTATAGCCTCTTCCCTTACTACTTGGACTACAAGTATTGTGGGCAGCACCAACACATACTGTCATTGTACAACATCTAAAAGAAATTAGGGCAGCGTTTTGGTCTGTGATGTGGAGTCTACCCATATGATGCAATAAAGTTTTTTTCCCTCTTATGTTCTGCTCTGGTTTTTGGAAAGTAAAGGACAAGTAGGCCTTTATGAGGAGATGGCAAAGTCAGTCACAAGGAATGAGAACAGAAAAGAGATTTGAATTCTTGCTATGGCCATGAAATTCATAATGGTACTACAGAGAGAAATTATAAGATATACAATGCCAGAATTCCAGTCATATACCTGAACTGTTTCCAGGGCCTATATATTCAAATATTTTCAAAGTGCAAATCCCCACATTGGCACCAAAATTCCATTTCCTCTGATTTGGATATATTATTCACACAAAAATACTAGAAGTTTTAAATTTAGGCCATGTCTAACATACTCAGAAAAGTTAAAACAAAGCAACTACAAGAGCAACATCAGTGTTAAAGCACATTAATCAGTCCTGTAGATACACTCATTCAAGAGTAAAGTAGTCTTGCTTCACAGCAACTTAATCTGTAATTGCCATGGAGGTTCACATCCTCAGAGAGGATTAAACTAGAGTAAACTAGGGCTACATTATTTCTGTATGAAAGATTCCTCATAATGGTATGGTTTACAAAGGAACACTTCACATTGATTGCCAAGTAATTTTCTTTTTAAAAAAGTAAAAGTTAGCATATGCAGAAACAAGAAGTGAGAAGCTACCAATTAACAATCATGTCTCTTAATGATCATTCAGGGATGTGACTGTCCCTTCTTTAATTCCACAGAATCAAACAATTTGATTCCAGAGAATTAATAATGCATTGGAGCACTTTGGTGAAAAACCAAAGAAACTTCAATCTCAATTAAACTACAAGTATTAATGAAAGAAGAAAAATGAAAGTGGAAAGAAAGTGGAAACAGAGGACAAATGTTAATTCTGCTTGCTCAGCAGCATAGCTCGCACACAATTCAAGCACACACTACAAGCGATGTGAATGTGTTGGTTAGGAAGGCTAGGTAGCTATTACAGTGCCGAGGCTGGTGTTGCCTCACTACCCAGGGGGTCAGCAATGCTCCATGATCTTGCATGGCACAGAGATGAGACTGACTGGACTGTAGATCTCCAGATCTTCTGCTTTCCCCTTTTCAAAATGGAGGGTTATATTTCCCTATTTCCAGTCATCAAGGACTTCACGTCACTGCCATAACTTTTCAAATCTGATGGATACTGGCTTAGCAACTTCATCTGCCAGTTCCCTCAGAGCCCACAGATGAATCTCATCGGGTCCCATGGACTTGTGTACATTCAGGTGCCTTAGATGGTCTCGAACCTGATCCTCTCCAAAAGTAGGCTCAGGGTCTTCATTCTCCCAGTCCCTGCATTTGTCTTTTCTGACCAAGGTGGCATGGCTGGAGCACTCACTGTTGAAGAATGAGGCATAGAAGTTGTTGAGAACCTCAGCCTTCTCTTTGTCCAGGGTAGCCAGGTCTCCCATTTCTTGTTGGAGAGAGCCCACATTATCCCTAGTCTTTCTTTTGCTTGCAATATATCTATAGATGCCCTTTCTGTTATCCTTCATATCCATGGCCAGACTCAATTCTAACTGGGCCTTGGCTTCCCTAACCTTGTCCCTAACTTCCTGTACAATTCCCCTGTTTTCTTCCCAAGCCACCGGTTCTTGTTTCCACTTCCTGAAAACTTCTTTTTCACTCTGGGTTTGTGTGACAGCACAGACTTTCTCCCACGGGAATTTTTTCCTTCTTCTACTGAAGTTTACTAAATATAAGTTTCATGTTACTGAGAGTGGCTTTTGGAAACAGGCGGTCAGAGCTCTGTCCAATCAGTCCCGGGGGGTGGACGAATCTCAGGCAATTCGAATATCCTTCTCACGTGTATATAAATCTGTTACTAATTAAATAAATTCACTCAGCATTCTCTCAAGATTCATGTGTCCCTTTGCTCCGCTATCAGTTCAACAGCGACAGGTTTGCTCAGCAGCTCCTTATACATTCATGAAGGCCTCCTAGTATTTTTGCCTGATTTCCTCCTTGTTGGGGAGATTCCTTGTTCTTTGGGGAGATGCATCGTTCCTGAGCTTGAAAGAAGTGATCTTTGAAATTCAGCCAGCATTTTTGGGCCCCTTTGCCTTCCAGTGCTCTATCCCATGGGACTGTACTGAGCAGGTCCTTGAAGAGGCCAAAGTCTGCTCTCCAGGGAAGTGACCTTCCTGTGTACCCTCCTCATTGCCCCTAGGTTCTTGAACTCCCCCATCTTGTGGTCACTGCAGCCAAGACTGCCTTGGAGCACTGCATTCCCCACCAGCTCATCCTTCTTGGAGAGCCCAAGGTCCAGTATGGCACTTTCAATTGATTGTGTAGGGAAATTGTTGTTGACACATGCGAGGAACCTCGGGGACTGTTTATGTCCTGCTGTGCTGTCCCTCCAACAGATATCAGGGTGGTTGAAATCCCCCACAAGGATTTGTGAGCATGAGGCCACTTCTACCTGCCTATAGAGGGCTTCATCCACACCATCCTCCTGATTGGGTGGCCTGTAGCAGACCCCCACTATAACATCCCCAGTCCCTGCCTTCCCTTTACTCTTCACCTACAAGCTCTTGTCTGGATCCTTCCCCAGTCAGAGTTACATACTCTCTGACTGATTATTGAGATAGGGGCTACATCCCCTTCTCATCTCCCTAGCCTGTCTTTCCTAAAAAGCCTAAAACCTTCCATTCCAAAGCTCCAGTCATAGGAACCATCTCACCACATCTCCATGATGCCCATGGTATCATAATCACACAGGCATGCACACACCTATAGTTCCTCTTGTTTTTTTCCCATACTACATGCGTTTGTGTAGAGGTGTCTGAGCCAGACCTCAGATAAAGCTGACTCCCTGGCTGAAGTATCTGGAATGCCTTGCACTGTTACGGGCATCCATTGTGTTGGCACCTAAATGGCAGGATTGGGAGGGATAGGTGTCCCCCTTTCCTGATTAATCTAGTTTAAAGCCCCCTGCACTAGTCTGGCAAGTCCCTGACCCAAGATGGTTTTTCTCTTCTTTGTCAGATGAACCCCATCATCCCCCTGTAAACCAGGCTTGGCAAAGTGAGTCTCACCGTCTGAGTAAGCAAAGCCCTGTCAATCATACCAGGATTTTATCAGTAAATACACAAGATTAGAAAGTTTGGCTTATTTGGTAAAAACTTAAATCACTTTGGCTTTTAGACAGACAAGTTATTAGCAATCATAAGTGGCAACAGCACATTAATATTCTAATTATATCCTAGGGGAAAAATAATCAGTTGTTGAGCACAGCTTTCTCAAACTTCTGCTGTGCTCTTGATCTTAAAGACTGTATGATGCCATTGGATTTCAGGAGCAGTGTTGTCTTGGGTTAGAGGCTTTCTTGCTCCTATTGCTGCCTGCTTGCTTACAAAAGCTGAGAGACCATATACTGAGTGTTACTAAAATGCAAGACAGCAGCAGAATGAGACTAGTTAGAATTGTTTCTTTCTGATCGCTTTATTTGAGATGCAAGGCACACTTTTTCACAGGTTTTCTCTCTCAAGGTAAAAGCTATAGTTACTCTTTCCGTGTCTTACAATCTCCATTGCTCCTTTAACACCTTCTCCTCACAGATAATAATCATAATAACCACTTGTTGATACAGCTACACATGGATTAGTATTGCCTTTCTTCTTGCACACTCCCACAGCAAGGCTAGAAATTTACTCTCCAGTCTTACTCTCTTACTCTGATCTAGTAAAATGTGTAAAACTACTTGGGTTTGTAGGTTTTATTTATGTAATAATATTTTAGTTTTAAATTTTTTAAATGTAATGATACCTACCGTGTAGCTTAAATACTCCCCACTAAAAACATGGCCTGTTTTTACATAGTCACCTTCTACATTTGATAGGAAAATTAGCTTATTTTTTACAGAAAGCTACTCATTTTTTTTAGTAATAATATTTTATATACAAATGGCTTGTTTTAGCTACCAATAAAACAAAATGATCTTAAAATAATTATGTCCCAAACATTTTGAAATACACATAATCTGAAGAATGGGATTATGCAACTGCAAAAGTCAACAACTTTACAAATAAATTTCTTCAAAGGAGTTCAGTTTGATACAGAACATTTCTTGTTACAATGCACCTGTCCCTCTGATCTTATGATACTTCCTTCTTTCTTAATGAAATACATCTAGATTTCTGAAAACATAACTTTCAAAAAAAAGATTGTAAAGACAGTTCTTTCAAGTAAAGTGTTACAAGGAATTACTTTTACAGTTACTGAAGAAGAGTTCCTGCTAAACACTACACACAGAAAACAGATATAAACTAACTAAAACATAAACGAAACTAAAATTGACATAAATTTCATATGACTGCATTCCCCACAGACTACTGCAACAAAATGTATATGATAGATACCTGTATTAATGTGTAAATACAGACTTGTAAGCGTTGAAGCATTTTTCTTTTGACTGTTCATGTCCCTCCTTATTTACTAATGATACGGACAGGGAGTTAGTTGCATTCACAAATCTACAAGTTTGTGAATGACACCTAGCTATGTGATGTTGTCGACAAAACTGGAGGGCAGAGGTGACATCTAAAGGGACCTGATCGGGCTAGAGAGGTGGGCCTGTGTGAGCCCCATGAAGTTCAACAAGGCCGTGTGGAAGGTCCTGCACCTGGGTTGGGGCAATCCCAAACATGGATATAAATAGAGGCATTAACAGATTAAGACCAGCACTGTAAAGGAGGGCTTAGGGGTACTGGTGGATGAAATATTGGACATGTGTCAGCACTGCATGCTTGTGGCCCAAAAAGCCAAATGTATCCTGTTATGCATAAAAGTAAGTGTGGCCAGCAGGTGAAGGGAGGTGATTCTGTTCCTCTCATGAGACCCCACTTGGATTTTCAGCACAGGAAAGATATGGACTTGTTAGAGTGTGGTTGTTCAGCCTGGAGAAAAGAGGGCTTCTGTGAGACCTTATAGTAGCTTTTCAGAGCCTAAAGGGGATCTACAACAAAACTGGAGGTGGACTTTTTATCAGGGTTTCTACTGATAGGACAAGTGGGAGTGGTTTTAAACTAAAACCGGGTAGATTTAGATTAGATGCAAGGAAGAAATTCTATACTATGAGTGTGGAACAGGATTTGCAGAGAAGCTGTGTATACCCTATCTCTGGAAATATTCAAGCTCAAGTTGGTCTGTCTTTTGAGCAACCTTATGTAGTGAAAGACAAACCTGACCCAGACACAGAGACTGGAATAGATGATCTTTAAAGGCTCCATCCAACTCAAACCATTCTATGATTTCATGATTCTAATGCTTAATGGAAATTTCCTAAGGACTTTTTCTTTGAGCTACCTGGACTATTTGGTTTGAAACGCCAACAGCTATTTCTAACTGCTTCTGGTATAAAATTTCTGAACAAAGGCAAAGCAGCAGTACAGTGTGCATGTTCAGGAAAGGAAACATTATAAACAGCCATTTCTCTCCTCTGTCACAGAGAGCCAAGCTGGTTCAGCACTGGCATATGAGTTAGATACATCATTATCTCATACTCTTTGACAATGTGAAGCATTTCTGTGTTAACGAGCCCAGATTTATCACTCAAGGACTTTCTGTATTCCTGTTTTTTCCCCCTGTGATCCCTACAGGCAGGCATAGCCAGCACCTGCACAGTGACTGCAGCCGTCCTGCAGCACAGCAGGAAGCAGCAGCACCTGCTAGGACTGAGTGCAGAAAGCCTGTGACTTGGTTTAAGAGATTTAGGCTGCTTCCCAAGTGTGAATATTGTCAGAGCAACCCTTTTCTATGTCACTCTATGGGGCATTCAGGAGAAATCTTGCCAAGTTACACAAGAGATTTGACAGCTTGTAGGTAGTAAATGTTCACTTTTAATAGTGCTCATTCATGTGCTTTGTGCACTTGAATAGTCCTGCTGTTTTCTATGGAGCCACTTGTATAAACAAGCACTCAGCAAAATAAGGAGGTATTGTATGCCCTGTTTTTTATTTCCATTTGGGCCATTCATTTAATTAAAATACGACTTACAGTAAAAATGGTATTTTAATGGCACATGGTGCCTCAGAGAGGAAACTGTAGGACTCTTTTTGCTTCAAAGATCAAACATAAGGAAAGTTTATTAATAATTTTATGTATAACTCACTTCAATGTTTAAGAAAAAAGTGCTCTCTAAAATTAAAGAGGGCTGTTAAAAATAAAAACAAAGGGAGGGTGTATTTTTACATAATTTTTTTAATGAAAACTAGTTCACTGTGAAGTCTTACAATTTCAGAAAGACTACATACAAAAGTCTGTTCATAGATCACAGCTTTTAAAAACGTTGGAATGGGTAAGTTAAATTCAAAAATTATTTAAGTTCTGATGGTTTCTGAAAGACAGGACAGACCAGAAATATTTGCACATAAATATCTGCAGATTGTGTTCTGGCTTCAAATTGAGTCTCAAGAACCTCTAAAATGTCACGAGGCATCTTTTTATTGGTAGCTTTGAATCAGTCAGTGTGTTTCCTAAAATTAACATATCTTCTTACAAAGCATCCAGTTCCATTTCACGCTTGTAAAAATAAGGCTAAATGAAACTGCTGTACCAGAGGCCCAAGAAATTTTAGCTGTTCAGTGTTCACTTTCTTTGTATCTCTTCAGCATTGTTTGAGTCACAGAATGAAGTAAGAAGTTGTGTGTTAATATAGCAAATCTACCATATCCTTATCCATCCATGTGTTGGAACAGTTTCATGAATATCCAATACCCATTCCAAAAGAGACAAACAACAAAATGTGTTAAGGTTTCTATATAGGGCATATATTTGAGCTGAAACTCAATTAGAAATTTTCTTAATTGAATTGTGGCTCCATGAAGAGTTTCAGTCAGGACTAGTGAGTTTTTACAGGAGCGACTGTTCCTGCCTATGTGATCTGTAAATTCCTCAGCCCTGTAGGAATAAGAAAACAAGAAAATATGGATCTTACATTTCTTAACCTAATCTTAGAAAGAGCAGATCTCCATGTTACAAAACATAATTCGGAGCACCACGGAAGAGCTGGTCTGTTGGGTAGCTTGTACATGTAACTTGACATCTAGTTCTCACATTTTGCATGGTGACCTGGTCTGGGTAAAATAACACTTGTACTATGTTGAAACAGCTCGTGGACTGTATATGGACTATTTCCTTCTGATAAGCCACAGATATTATATTAGTTGTAATTATTTTACTTTACTGATTGTTGAGTTTGTTGTCCTCACTGGGTTAATGCTACATTGGATGTGTATTTGCATATCTTGTTTTGCATATTGCATTTGCATTAGGTTGTTTATCTCCATTTAAAACACATGCTCTCATTTCTTACTGCACAGCAATTCTGTTCAAGAACTTTACAAGGCAGCAGATGTGCTACAGGTCTGGGAAGAACTGATCAAAGCATGACACATTCCTCTCCAGAGGCACAATCAGTTGCAGGCAGTCATTCAACAGTTGTTGGGTAGTTGGTAAAATATTCACTAATTGATAAACCAGGGCTGTTGCCATTGTTATTTGAAATATGTCAGTATTTTTCCCGGTCCATCATTCACTTCTTACAGAGGTATATGTATCTCCACTTATCGTATCTGTCTGTGCTTTTCTGGGAGGAGGTAAAGAAGGTAGCTGTATGAATGTCTTATTTTTCACATGTAAGATGAAATATTCTTTGGCTTTTTTTTAAAAACAGCTATTTAGAAGACTGAAACAGATGCTTTCTGTTACTTTGAGGGTATTTTTTTGCTATTGGGGGTATTGTTTTGATTTTTTCAACAGATAAAGAGTGGAAAAAACTTGTAGTTTACTAATTGCATGCATGTCTCCCTCAGAATATGTGTTCTGAAGAATAATGCTCTGATACGTCCAGATATTTATGGGGAGAAAAAGACAGCATTGCAAGAGGAAAAGTAAAAGTGCAGCTCATTTTCTATTTTTCAATGTGTAGCTTTGCAGTTAAAAAGTCCTGGAATGTAGTATTATAGAGGGGGTTTTTCAGTTTGTTTTAATAGTAGCACTTTACAGAACATTTGATGTGAAGAGGACAAGTCACAAGAATATCGGAATTATCTCTCAGGTTTATCTGTTATAGCACTTAATTGCCACTATCCAGAAGAAAAAAACCAGTTGTTTTCATCTCTTTAAGAGAGTAAAACAAACACTTATTATTGGCACTGACCACCAATAGCCCTCCCAAAGGGATGCTGTAGTGCTGTTCTTCACACTGGTATCAGGGTGACACCTGCTGGGAGATTCCCTTCCTCCTTCAGATCTACACAGTCACAAAGCTTCCGGAGTGAAACTCTGGCCTGCTGGGACCTGCTAGCCACAAATTGCTGGGTATTTATTGGACATTATTTCATCCCATATATTATTATTATTATTATTATTATTATTATTATTATTATTATTATTATTATTATTATTATTATTATTATTATTATTAAGGAATTGCATTACTGAAATAAAAGGCATTACAGTTTCCTATAAGTACAGATGGTGAAGAGAGGTCTTCTGTGTTCAGTTCTCTTTCCTGAGGATCTTACCTGTGACATTAAAGTGATCCCATATTACTGGGGTTTCGTTTGCCCCAAAAGTACCTTCTTAAAGTCAGAGAATGAACTTACCTCTCCAGACAGGGTGTTTAGATTCAAAAATTTTATGAACTTCACATTGAAGCAGTGAATAAGCCATAGAAGTTTTAGTAGTTATGTAAAAAAAACATGTCATGTAGGAAAAAAGGTTACTCCTCAGGCTGCATTTCAAAAAGATCTTAGCAAAAGAGAGGACTCAGAAGCCTCATAATCAACTTCAAAGCAATGCTGGTTAAGATGACTATACACATTGTAATGAATGCAGAGACATACACAGGATATAACTATACTAATTATGATAAAGTTATCATTGGCTTGCCTTGACCCTGAATATAAGAGCAACCAACAGTAGTATACTTGTATTGCGTAGCACTGTGAGGACATAATTTTTAGAAACAATTTTTATAAGTATATTAAGGAATGTGATCACCAAAGAGTCAAAGTAGAAGACACCCAAGCACCAAAAGCTGGCATACCTGAGACTTGATTAGCACAACCAACTACAAATAGACAGACAGGATATCATTCAAAGATGGAAGATTGACAAGAAAAAGAAAAAAATCACCTGGTGTTGGTGGGGGGTGCAACAGAATAAAACCATGTGACATAAACAAGGAAAAGTGAAGGAGTAAGACAGCTCGCTTAGATTTTGAATGTGTCCTTCAGGAGTTCTCAAGTCAGAGTTTGACAACTGAGAACCATCAGATACTGTAAACAACATTGTCAGCTTTGTAGCATCAACTCTGGGGTACTGTGCATTTAGAACCCACTTTAAACTGATTGTTAAAGATCAAGAGTTTTGTATGCAAAGTGATGAGTTTAACATTATGCAAGATTTAACCATTAGCATGAAGTGAACTATTAATTTTTAATTCAGTACTGTTTAATTTTACAGCATAAAACTGACCTAATTTGACAGTCTTCTGAACACTCCCATCACAGCCATCTCTGATTCCCTTAGTGACAGAAATGGCTTTAGTTGCAACAACTTAGTCACTGGGAAGTGGTCCTTGCAAATACTAAAGCCAGCTCAATGGGAGGTAGACTAAACCTTGAGAGAAGAAACTTAAGCAGTGGATTAGGGAGAGGAGGAGATGCAGAAGGAGTTTACTCTTTTGCTACTTGAATACCATGCAAATCAAGGCAGCTCTGTGGCATCACTTATTAACACTGCACCTTGTTTAGTAAAAGGGTGACACCATCTGAACTTCTTTGATGCTGTTTTTGATGTCGAAGCAAGGCACTTGGCAGTAGTGTGATAAAACACAGACAAGGCCTTTAAGGAATTTGTTTCTGGAGGCAAAGAAGAATAACAAATGAGAATGCACTTTAAGAACAAGCAATATAAATGACAACACTTGCACACAGTCAACTACTGAAGAAGAGCAAGAAGTAGAACTGAAACTCAGTCGATAACCTCTGAGGGGTAACACTCATGTAATGTGAACAAGTACATATTTCTTTAAGTTTACATCACTTTCTTTTTGTGTTTACATGCTATTACCCAGAAGAAACTATTACTTTAGAAGTAATTCATCTTAATATCCAAAAAATATAAATGTGTAAAAACTATCATGCAAAATAAATACTCCTATTCACCCAAAACATAATACAGTACAAAACCAAGGACTAGCCATTTGGAAAAAGTTGTCAGTCTCCCAGCACTACCATTCTAAGACATTTATTGATTCACGATTATCTCCTGAAAAGACTATTAAATCTTCCTAGTGCACCCATTCATCTACTCTGTATAAATGATAAATCTTCACTATACTGCTTGGTTTTTTTCCTCTGAAACCTGATTGCAATTATACATCACTGTCCTTTTTACTAAATATTCTCTTTTTTAGTTTATTTCATGGGCTAAATCAATCCTACCTAACATTGTCATGTCTTTGAATGTAAATCTTGTGGAAAATCCTTTCAGGAGGCTTCAGGAAGTCTTCCTTCATTTCCATTGCAACATTCCTGGGCAAAAGACTCATCAAGAGACGTTCCTAAAAGAAAACATAAACAACATCAGTTTTGTGGTATAGTGTGTGGCCGTTTTTCAAAAGTTTTAAACTGGCAAACTGGACAAACTTCTCTTAATCTGCTTCTTTAAAATGTCTGCATAAATAATACATACCATTTATTTCAAACTCCTGCAAACTGTGTGGGTGTATTTTTTTAAGTCTTCTGCACTAAAACAAACAAACAAACAAACACAAAAACCCAACAAAACAAAAGAAAAAAACCTACACAGAAAAAGTCAGCTTCAAGAGCATATAATTGTCCATATTGTTCATTAACATCACAGTTCTAATAATAACAACTTACTTTATTCTTAGTAACATTTATCTGTCTGGGAAAGACTTCCCAGGATCATTTACTATACTTTTGTGTGTCCTATTTCTTCCTGGATATAATGAAAGTGTTACATTACAAGGATTATGACAGCTGGTTATTAAGCAGTGAGAGTAGATGATGGATTTATCCACTGTCAAATTCAGTGGAACAGTAAGCACAGTTTTAATAGCATCTTATCCAGTGTGACAATGTCTTTAATGAACTGCATCAGTACAAAACCCTGGCTAAACATGTCTTGTTTAGCTCACAGAGAAATTTTTAGCATGGGTCACTGACCTGCATAAAAAGGGTCTCTATTGTTATGCATCTTGTCAGTATTGACTATAAAGGCCCATGTAGCTTTTCCACATATTCTGGACCATTCACAGGTACCATCTGTGTGGATGGAAAATCTGCAGCTGCTGTTCTTAGATGTTGTAAGGTGTCCTTAGATACCTACTCAAGTTGTCTTTTTACCCAGAAAATGCTTGCCATTTAAAATGCATTTCCAAGTTTATCCATCAGACCTGCTAGTTTCAGCCATGCCAACAGTCAATGAATTCTCATAACCACATCTGATCTGATTCAGGAATCTCAGGTTCCAGACAATGAGGGGTGAAGCTAGAGCAAGGACGATGTGCCCTTGGTGGAAGAGGATTAGGTCAGGGAATAATTAAGCAAACTGGATAGATGTAAGTCCATGGTCCCTGACAGGACACATCCACAAGCACTGAGTGAGCTGGCAGATGTCACTGTAAGGCCACTATTGATAGTCAAACATGGTGACTGGGAGAAGTGATATAAGACTGGAGAAAGAAAATGCCACTTCTATAGCCAAGAAGGGCAAGAAGGAGGACACAGCGAACTGTAGACCAGTCAGTTTCACCTTGGGACCTGGAAAGTGATAAAGCATCTCATCCTGGAAACCAAATTGGTTAGATCAGATGACTTCTAGAGTGCCTTTCTTGCCTCAACTATTCTGTGGTTCTGTTATCTGATGATTGAGAGCCACTGTAATGGCCACTGCAAGACGTCACAGAAGTGCATATTTTGGCCCAGCCACATCCTCTTTTTCTTTAATTGATATTAAATAAATAAGTAGAAAAAATTAACACAGAAGAGGGTATCTGCAAGTGCTTCATGTCACTTACAAGCACACATTCACCAGATAAAGCCACCAAATAATACTCAAAGTTTATTCAAAGTTTGTTTTCTTTACAGTTTCTTCTGGAAGACACATCGAAAGAAGGAGTAAGTTAAACTTTGCAGAACTGTCCTGGTGAACTTTAGACTGAAGTTCCATCATGTGTTTGTGGTGGTCACATTGTCTTGAGGCTAAGGATCATTAACTAACTCTATTTCCTACTCTTCTTATATGTACAACAAGAATATTGCAATGAATATAATGGAATTAAATATTTGTTGACACTTTACACATTTAGCAATTTCCAATTAACCAAAGTATCTCACATCACTAAAAAACGGTTATTCACTGTAATTTTTATGTTGATTTAATTAAGTAGGCTTATATTTGTGTAGCAGAGTTGTATTTGGGTAACTCAGATTTTGGGTTACAATCCAAACCAAGTATTTTGTCAAGACTGAATCTCATTGATCTGATGAACAAGCTCTGTTCACTGCTACTTTTGTCTTAGAGTTGATTTACTGTATTAAGAGAAGTATACTGGAGAAGAAGAGAAATGAGATGACCACCTCTCAGACAATAGAGAACCCAGACAAGAGAGGAATTTGGACAGACCTTCTCTGGAGCTTAAGGTAGCATAAGTGATGTTGAAATTTCATAAGTACTGCTCTGGATGAGAAATTTATGATGTCTGATAAGGACTAAA
The DNA here is from genome assembly GCA_013397795.1 of Orthonyx spaldingii. Lineage (NCBI taxonomy): Eukaryota > Metazoa > Chordata > Aves > Passeriformes > Orthonychidae > Orthonyx > Orthonyx spaldingii. The sequence continues at coordinate 36,383 of VZTJ01002252.1, read as the reverse complement.
TGTTCTCTGTAGCTTCTCCTTCAGTGAATATATTAAACAAGGTCTTTGTAATTTTGCTGAAATGGATTAGTAAATTCCAAAACTGTTATGGAGAGAGTGTGTGGGATCTTATAGCAGGTTAACAAGCCTACGTCCGACATTTCAATATCAGCACGATCTGTGCCTATCCATGAGAAACTTAGTGTTCACAGAAGCATGAAACCAAAACAACCAAGGGAGGAAACAGCTTCTGATATTGCACCTGGCATTTTCCTGCATGTTTTAGAATACTTAGAGAGCTTACGTTATAAGCATTTAATAATAGTATGTTGTAGCTAAATAATAGCCAATGAATCTATTGTAGCAGTTATGTAACCAATGAACATGTAACCTGAATGACAACCATACAAAGTGTATAAAAGATGATGGCTTTTACAAATAAACAGTCTTCTGGCTTGAAGATGGGCCTAGAGTCCTTGTTGTCGCGGCTACTTCTGACAGCGACATCTAGTGGCTTTTGGTGGTGATCCTCACCCCAACATTTAGTGCTTTACAACATCTGGTGAACCCGACGTCAGGTGAACCCCAACTGGCACTGAAACGAAACACGGAGTGTGGACTTCATTGCCACGGCGGGTGCGGGAGCAGCACCAGGGGAGTAGCGGCCGGTGAAGTGTTACAGCAGAGGAGTTCTGCTTCAGTCCGAACCCGCGTTTGACACCGTGCCTCGGAGTTGGAAGGTACGGTGCGCCACCGGCGTTTCTTAATTTATGATGGGGAACAATTTATCAAAAGAGGAACAGACTATAGTGTCGTCTTGGAGATCGCTGTTAAAGCGAAGGGGTGTTGAAACTACAGACTTTGCACTTCAAAGCGTGTTGCTGTGGGCGAGAGCTTAGGGTTTCCCTGTAGATGTCAGGGTTGCATTCAGCGGGTCAGCATGGAAGGCAGTGGGGGAGAAGTTGTGGGATGTGATTTCCCAGGGAGATCCTCGGCTCCTACTTGGAGGTTGCTATGTGATACTCTGCAGGAGTGGAAAAGTGAACAGGATCAACGAGATCTCGAATTTGCGGGGCCAGCGCCTGACGCGGACGGTGATACGTTGATGGGGGAAGCGGGGGTGGAAGAGACTTCGGGTACCTGCTCTGATGGTCTGGTCAGCTCGCCCAAGGTTGTTAAAGCAGAAGTAACAAAGAATCCCTGCAGAGCCTCTTCTCTTTCTTCGCGAAGCTATGCTAAGCCCAGGTACCCCTCTCCCGTGGAGCAGCTGGCTGAGCTCTAGCTGAAAGATCGCAGGCACGAGCCTCCGGCTGTGCCCTTCGCACTGTCT
>VZTJ01002252.1:0-34979 GCA_013397795.1 Orthonyx spaldingii | reverse complement strand
CCCCCCATCTCCTCCGGTCCCGGGCGAGGATCAGGAGCTGCCGGAGCACGGTTCCCTCCCCCCCTGCCTGACAGTGAAAGTGATGCAGAGGAATTTTCTGTGCTTTCAAGAGATGGATGCCAGCAGGAACGCTCGTGTATTAACAATGGCCTTTCAGATGGATGCCAGCTGGAATACTCGTGTGCTAACAATCGTCTTTTGAGCATATCGTGTCCAGGACACTCATGGACACTGCCTCCCTGTAAAGTGACTGTACAGCCCAGACAGCCGCTCCTGTTTTGAGATCATGTGAGACGAAAGGCTGCAGAGGGTGGAGACTGGGATTTACTAGAGAAAATTGGAAAGCCTGGTGCAAGTATTGAACTAACCATTGCAGGAGCAGCGGAAGGAGTGGATGAGCGGGTGGCTTAACCCGTTTTTAAGGCAGCCCCGAATTCAGGCCAGAATGATGATCACCATGTTATTGCATGGAAAGTTGTGCAAGATTTACAGGTGAAGGTGGTTAAGTATGGAATCAATTCTCCAGAGGTTATGCAGGTGATTCGGATTATCAATGCTGATCTCCTTGCACCCTATGAAATTACTCACTTAGCCCAAGTGTTATTTCAGCCAGTGCAATTTAATGTTTTTCAAAATACCTGGAGGCAACTTGCTGAGAGAACCGCATTGGATAATATACGACTTCCTCAGCAAGACCCGAGACATGCTGCGGGGGTGGTTGCTTTAATGGGCTCTCAAATGTTTGCTAAGCCTCAGTTGCAGGCTCAGTGGGATCCCCTGGTGCTAGAACAGTGTCAGCGAATTGGTATGTCAGCACTGATAAAAACAATGGAGCTGGCATCTCCAAAATCACGATATGTAACAATACAGCAGGGTGTGCAAGAAAAACTTTTTGCAATTTGTGGAAAAAATCTCGGCAGCAATTGAGAAACAAGTAGAGGATGAGAATTTGCAGCATCTCCTCTGTAAACAATTGGCCAAAGATAATGCAAATGAAGATTATAGGAAAATTATAGAAGCATTACCTGGGGACCCCACCCCGGCTGATATGGTCACAGCATGTTCTAAGGTTGGTTCAGTAGAGCACAAAATGTCCACTTTGGCAGCCGTTTTGCGCCCACCTCAGAAATGTTTCACATATGGGCAGCAGTGGCACTTAAAGCCTGATTGTAAACAGAAGCCGGCAGGAAAAAAGGGAGGGGGAGGCAGAAATACTGAGGCTCATTTATGTCATCGGTGTGGAAAGCCTGATCTGTGACAGCAAGAGCACCATGTAGCTAATGAGCAGCCTTCAGAAGATGACAGTGGCGAGGACCAGTTGGTGGATGGTCCTACTTCAAGCTGAGGGTGCTGAGGCAACTCACATTGTTCCAGCACTCACTGCATGCAACTCATGACAAACGGTCCTTACAATCTTTGCACAGGACTGTGATGACACTCTTGATTTCTAGAACCCAGAAAAATGTATCTTATCTTTTGCACTAATACTACTTTGTTTGCTTTGGTAGGATTGTAAACTGATGTAGGTTCTGTTAGACACACCACACCACAAAATCGAGCAGCCATTGATTTGCACAAATCTTTCTGACCACTCTAAAGGGCAGAGAGTGAGTCCAATTGGTTCAATGTTTTGTTTGGTGACTGGTAACTCACCAAATGAGTCAAAGACTCCCTGAAAACAGGATGTTTGATCATGCTTGTCATCTTTGTCAATTTACTCCTTGTGCTGTGTTTGTTATCCTTTCTGCAAAGGGCCCTGCAGAGGACCATAAATGCTGCATTTTCAGTTGAAAAACTGAAAGGGGGAACTGTGAGATCTTATAGCAGGTTAACAAGCCTGTCTATGTCCGACATTTCAATATCAGCACGATCTGTGCCTATCCATGAGAAACTTAGTGTTCACAGAAGCATGAAACCAAAACAACCAAGGGAGGAAACAGCTTCTGATATTGCACCTGGCATTTTCCTGCATGTTTTAGAATACTTAGAGAGCTTACGTTATAAGCATTTAATAATAGTATGTTGTAGCTAAATAATAGCCAATGAATCTATTGTAGCAGTTATGTAACCAATGAACATGTAACCTGAATGACAACCATACAAAGTGTATAAAAGATGATGGCTTTTACAAATAAACAGTCTTCTGGCTTGAAGATGGGCCTAGAGTCCTTGTTGTCGCGGCTACTTCTGACAGCGACATCTAGTGGCTTTTGGTGGTGATCCTCACCCCAACATTTAGTGCTTTAGAACAAGAGTTGGTTTTAGACTTCTATTTCCTAGAAAGTCAGAGTTAACCTGACAAACAAGCAAATAAAAGTTATACTGACAGACTCTTCCAGAGATCAGTGCTAACTGAATAGTTCTCCTATGGCCTGCAAACACAATTACAATATGTGAATAAAAAGCTCATAGATAATGTCTGCAGTGCACGGCAAATAACATGGAATCCTGTGAAGGCAGCATTGGAGAGCTGTAGGATGCAGGACTTGACAGCATTGAAATGTGCAGATGTCAGATATCTTAAGGGAGGCTACAAAAATAATGATTCCTATACACGTTAGGTTGACTATAACAAGACCTGAAGAGAGCATATGAAAATCCTCTATCAAATTGTGATGGCTTGCTTTTTGCATTAGAGATGAGGAAAAAAAAAAGGATTACTGATGAAGAATTGTAGAGTCTATACAAAGAGAACTGGCAGCCTCAGACTCACCAAATGAGGAATGACACAATTACGGCTTTCTCAAAGGGCAGCCACTGCTGACCTTTCAGATCAAGAAAGGAAGCAGCATCATGACTGTAAGGATTTGTCACTGAAGGGGAGACTGGAAAATGTAAGAACCCTGCAATGCAAAGTATCAAAACACTGAAAATAAATGAAATACACCAGCCAGCTCTCTAGAAAGAATATAAGAAAAGTCTCTTCTATTTGCAGCAAAATCTCATCTGTTAAGCAAAGCGGTATCACCCTTCAGGTCAGCCTAAGGAATGCTTAAGGACTCAGAGTTTTGGAGCAGCAAGAGTGAATTCATGTACACAAAATATAGCCCTTAGAAGGTTTAGGAAAGGGCTCTGCCTGGATCTTTATTCAGCAAGTCCTATAATTTTTGTCCAGTTTTTTCATTTGCTCCTGTATGGCAGATCTGATTATAAAAATAATCTGGAAACCAGGCTAAAAGGAAAACTAGGTGTGTAGGCTGCATAGTGCATTGAATGGAACAGCTGACAATACTAATGGAAGACCACTCACATTTATGCTGACATTCATGCTTGAGTGGTTGTTGCCTCCAACAGGGATGGGTTATGACAGATATAACAGAAAGAGTATCACAGGGAGCACTAATGGATTAGCAACAACTTCCAGCAAAATAAAACAACACACTTGCAAACCTTCTAATTGGTAACAAATTATTTTGTATTGAGGTAGCCTCAACATGTGACACATTCCTAAGCATAAGGTCTAATAGAAACAAAATGTTTCCACATTTTATTCTTTCTCACTAATTCACAATGTTGTTTAGGATTATTACGGCTGGTTTCTACATAGAACATTTAATTTTGGCCATACAACCAACTTACACTATTTTAGGAATGTGTACACTCCTTTCCTGCTGTAAATCTTCACTCAGCATTAAAATGGTCTAAAGTGAAATCACAAACTGAAAAAAAAGATTATTTTTAGAGATTGTAATCGTCAGTCAACGATTACGCATTCCTTGTAGAAATTTCACTTAGAAAAGAAAATGGTGGAGGAGGACCTAGATCTCCTCCTTCATTCACAACATTTTACATTCCCAGTCCTGTTCCGGGACTTCAAATGCCAAACTGAGATGCCTCTGCCAATTGTATCATCCTCATTAACAAGGATTTCTGCACTATTAATGAAGACTTAGCTATTTTTGAAAAGGACATTCAAATTTCTTTCTCCTACAGCAATGCAGTATCACTAGAAATTAGGGGAGGAACAAATATTCATTTTGAACCCAAGGCAAGTCAAAATGTGCATATCAAACCAATTAGGAATTGATCAGTGTTACCTTGGCCCTATTCAACAACTAGTACCATTATGCACATGACAAAGAAGGAAAATGACAAGGTAGGGAAATGGATAAGAAAAAAGCATTTCCCTTTGTAATGGACAAAAAGACCCTATATTACTACTTGGAACATTCTCAATCCTATTTACAAGTATAAGATCCTAGACTGCAACTTTCAGTCCGAGTTGGACCCAAGGAAAACTTAAATAGTTATTCAAGACTTGACTAGACAAAGCCACAGTTGACCAGACCTGGTGTTGCTGGCCCTCCTGCTTTGAGGGAGTGGTTGAGCTCCATGATCTCCAGAGGTCTGCTTTGACCATTGTGTACCAAGGGAGACAGCAGCACAAGAACCAGGAGAGGAGGGTGCCTGAAGCCTCCTGGGGAGGCCTGAAGCCATCTTGCTGTCTCACCACACACAAGTGGGGCTTCTAAAATAGCAGAGGAGCTCAAGGCTCAGCACCCTCTAGCAGTTGTGTGATTTCTCGTTTCTGAGAAGGGAGAGGAAAGAAGCAAGCAGAGACTATTGAGGAAAAAACCCAAACCATCATCTGTATGCTCTCTTCTGCCCCAACACTCTCTTCAGCTTTCTCCAATTTGGAGGCTTCTCACCACAATCCCCTCTTCTATCCCCATCCCTGCCTTGAACAGCCTCTCCCACCAGCATCCCAGCTCTGCTTTTATGGGAGGCCCCAGTGCATGTTCCTAATACATTTCTCATGCCTGCCTCTAAATGAAGATACCTGTCCTCCTTCCATTTTGAAAACCGTACTCTTTTCTCATTTTACTGCTCCTTCCAAACATTTATAACTTACTCAAAGTCCTTTGAAATTTTCACCTTGATTTAGAATCATTTCATGCAGTTCCCCAAACAACATTATGCAGTTATTGCTATTGTACAAAATGATTCATTTTGACATCTATATGGGAAATGACTGTGATATATTTTCAAATTCTTTTAGTAGGCTGTAAATCTTTTCATGGGTCCATACTCCCTTCATCAGAAAAGAAGGCTCAAAAGCACATAAATATCTTAAATCTTTCTAGCCAACACCCTTTCCAGTTGCTCAGTGTACAGTTGAAAGACCCCTCACAAATTTCTACCCAAAAATGGGATACACTTGCTGTGCTTCCCCATGCTCAGCTGTATTCCTGTGGTTTATCATGTGAGATATAAAAAAACCAAACAAAATAGAAATATTATTTATAGCCAGAGCAGACTACTACAGCAAAGGAAACAGTTGTCATTTTTCCTGAGATAAGCAACCAAGCTGAGAGAAGCAACCAAGGGAACTATAGCATTGCCTCAGAGCTGCAGGCTCTTGTGTTTCTCTGATTCCTTGAATCTCATTGCTCATTGTACTCTCATCCTACTGTACATGCACATGTGCAGAAATTCATTTTGAGAATGAAGTTACAGTCTGGAAGGGCCATGTAGAAAACTGTACTGCTTTACATGTTTTTCAATCCCATGAGTGCAGGACTGTAATGGATAGAGCTCCAACTCTTTCAGCCAGCTTCATTAAATTCCTCCAGAACTGCTCCTTCCAAGCCAGCATGCTGGCACTGTCTTCACCCATCAGGGAGTCTGGGCCCTACACCTGGATGGCAGAGAGCTCTGTCTTGTGGAACTTGCTCTAAATGGCACTTGGAGGTTCCCAATGTCATGCTGGGGAAAGCAAAAAGTCTGGATGGCACTCCAGATCCTGGTCCTTTTTCACCTTTACTAGCACTGAACCGCATTATTCAGGATAGACTTCATGCCCATGTTACCTTGCTTTTTGCATTTTCATAGGGACTTTAGAAAGGAAGAAAGTAAAAAAATAAACGTGACAAAACCACGTTTGACATATTTTTTTCTTGGCTGATAAATCATGAATATTTTTGTTTGTTATAGTAGCAGTCCAACAATGATGACAAATAGGAAAAGGAGCTCACAAAAGAAAGGAGATTTTGATCATCTACTCTACAAAATTTTTTTACAATATGGAACATGAAATGTAACCCAGCAATTTTTGCAAACTATTTTTTATGATCTGCTTTTGTTATTGTTATACTTAAGAGGAAAGAGCCACAACATTTTAAAACAAATTTTTCTTCCTAGAGAAGACAAGCATCAGACATGTATGTAAAACATTAATAAGACTGTTTCAGAGTCAACTCATCTATATAATTTTGACATTCAGTTTCTAGTTAGTCAGCAGGGACTCCAAAGTACATCCTAAATATTAACACCTGCTACCTAATAAAACCATGATACCATGTTCAATTTTGTATAATTTTAAAAGCTACATCTTAGTGGGTTCACAGTCTCTGTCACCCTTATACTATACCGCACAGCCATTTTAATTCCCTTTAAGGAAAAACAACAAAAAAAATGAAGACAGAAAAGAAGCCTAATGCAATATATGGAAGAACAATTTTGTGTAAAACAATTAGGATTCATTTATACTTCTTCTAAGCTGGAAAACAAAAGCAGCAGATTTCATTAGTGACTTATTGCAAATTCAACTATGCTATGCCCTTTCTTCCAACTAAGTATGCAAAATAGCATGTTAAAGATGGCGATTTTTCAGAAGCCACAAGGTGGTAATGTTTCAAAACGGTCCTGAGATTTCTTGGAAAATTCTATTTATCAGCAAGTCATTACTACAATAATAATCATAAAAGACCATCCATAAAAGACCAGATACCTCATGCAAAGATTTTGAATAGTAAGAGAATTGCTAAGAACACAGTCATGGTAGGTGATCAACACACTCTGTATGAACTGCAAGACGCATTTAGTCTGAATAGATCTATACCAGACCAATCTGACATCTTTCTATGGTTAAGTAATTATTTTTGTTTAAACAAAGTAAAGGAAGGATGTATCAACAGAATAGTGCTTAATGGCGCATTGATAGTTTCCACATGGAACATTGTTAGTTAAAATGGAGATGGTAAGGCCTTGGGAAAGAATTAGGAGAGAATGAAGTCTTGGCTAAAACAGAGGGCAATGGGCTGCATGGAGTGCAGGAGCATTGGGATGGAGAGTGGGCATGAAGAGACCATAAAACTGCTCGAATGTATAAAGTCCACAAGCCAGTATTCAAGAAGTATCATGATAAGAATGAGAAAAACTTGGTAGTACATTGTACTTTTTAGGTGCCATCCAGAAAAACACGAGCTAAATATGTATCAGGGACTGAAATGGTTCATGCCTTAAACATTGTTATGAAGGAGTTTTGCCTATTATAGCAAAAACTGTATAAAGAAGCTACAACCACAGAAGCCCACCCCTCCTTGAAGATGCTTGACAGGAACTTTGGACTGTAAGTTAAGCCACCAGATAAGATAAAGGGGACAATACTGTTCAATCAACTCAGGCTGAGGGAGAAGAATGCATCCACAAGAAAGCCAAACCCTGCAGCTGCACTGAGAATCATCTCTGGCTGGGTTTGGGGTGGGGGACACCACAGCCCATAGAGGCCAGGTTTACACAGATTCTCGCCCTAACCGAGGGGGGCGGGAGGACGTTTTGGGAGTGTGGTGTAACCTCTGGTCAGAGGTACTGAACACCCATCCTCTCTTACACAAACTGGTCCAGCCATAAAACCCCCAACCCCACAGGCCACATCCACAGGACAATCACATGGGAGGCAGTTGAGGGGGAGTCATAATCCATCAAAGACCACCTGAAGTGCTCCCCAGACTCATTGCTGAGGCCTTGTACCATAGCATTGCATGTGACGCAAAGTGATGCAACAGATTCAGTCTGCTGCAAAAAACTGTGTCAAACTGCATCCCCTCCAGGGGAGGTACCCAGGCATTCCCACCTGGCCTGAACCTATATCAATCCATCAGATTCTATGCTTCTGGGGTGAACCTCATCTCCAAGAAGACCAGCTGGAGAGGATTATTGGGATGATGGTGGGATCCACGGAGTGGTGATGGTTTCTTTATTCTGTCTCTGTTACTCTCTTTCTGTTCCCCCACCTCTTTTCTATTTCTTCCTCTTCCTTTCTCTCTCTCTCTCTCTCTCATATTTTTTGTCAAATAAAATCCATACTATTGACTTTGGCATATGGTCTCATTTGCACCTTAACTCGGGCAGAGGCATTTCTAATAATTTTAAAACTGAACTGTAACAATAAGTTGGAAACCTCTGCATGTAAAAAAACCCCAGATACCCTCTGATCACAGAATGTCTATGGAATATGTATGTGACACTATCCGAAAAAGGCAAGTATGATTCCTGAAAGGACTAGAAAATGAATAGTAGGATAAGTTGAGATCTGCTCCACAACTTTTGTTCAAATAGGAACAAGAGCTGAGAAATGTTATGAGAATAAACAAGAAGACTGAAAGTATAAAAAGCATAACCTGTCTTCCTCGTTATATCTATTAAAACAGAGTGCTCTAGAAATACATCAGTGCAAGCAAAAGTCCTAAGCACTCTAGAACACATGTATACTGAAACACAAAGTTCATATGCCCTCTTTTTATCTTTATAAATCTATAACAAATCTTTATAAAGAGGTATTTAACTTCATAAATCTATAACTTTCTGACACCTTGTGACATAAAATGGAATGGCTGATAACCAATTTAATTGATGTATTTAATTGGCTTTTTTTTAAAGGGGAGTTAATAGAGTTAATTTTCTTCACAGTGGATAGTAGGGAGCTGTGTTTTGGATTTGTGCTGAAAACAGTGTTGGTAACACAGGGATGTTTTAGTTATTGCTGATCAGAGTTTACTCAGAACCAAGGGCTTTTCTGTCTCTCACACCATCCTGCCAGCGAGAAGGCTTTAGATGCACAAGAAGATGGGAGGGGACACAGCTGGAACTGCTGACCCCAATTAGCCAAAAGGATTTTCCATAACATATGGTGTCATGCTCAGCATATAAAGTGGTGAAAAAAGGAGGAAGGGGGGAAGATGATATTCAGTCACGGCATTTGTCTTCTTAAGTGACCATTGCATGTGATGAAACTCTGCTTTCCTGAGAATGGCTGAAAACCAGCCTGCCAATTGGAAACAGTGAATTAATTTCTTGTTTTGTTTTGCTTGCATGCACAGTTTTGATTTAGCTATTAGAAGTGTCGTTATCTCAACCCACGAGTCTTCTCACCACTGGTCTTTCTATTCTCTCCCCCATCCCACCATAGAGGGGGGGAGGGAGGAGGAGAGTGGCTGTGTGGTGCTTAGTTGCTGCCTGGGGTTAAACCACAACATTTACTAACATCAGAAAGCTTTCAGGGGATGAAATAAAGTTAAATCAAATTGTTATAGTAATAATCCGGCGTATTCTTATGTGTGGTTTTAAAAATATTTTTATAGACTTTTCTTAAGTTTCATTTTGTAAAATAAAGGCATATATCTAGAGTAATAAAATTACAATGTAATTAAAATATATGAACTTTATATCATTTACAACTGTATGTTTTTATTGTATGTTACCCACTTTATTGTATGTTTCTACACTTTGGCGTTGCAAGTCTAGTAGCAAGGTACCTCTCTCTCTTATCCTACAGCTGTGCAGCCCTAAGTTGAAGTGTTCTGTTGTAACCACTGCCAAAGAAAAGCCTCATCTTATGTTTAACAAGGAGTTCAGGATAGAAGGGCTGAACTACCCTTGGATGTGCCTGTTACTTCTAGGGATTACTGACTGTAAGTTAAAAGGTTAGATTATAAGCCTCACTTGGCCAAAGTCAGGTGAGGAGTCCTTGTGTTATGCCAAGCAATGTATCTTCTTGCACTAATTGCATTCAGATGAAATATTTATTCTTCATAAAAAGAGGTGCAAGATACCTGTAAAATAAAAACACATTTATTTGTTTGCTATACCTTTCCTTGGAAGGGGTTACAAGCAATTCCTAATGACTTCAGGTTGAAGCTGAAGGTTTTCATTTCTTCTGAGTAGCCCTCAGCTTTATTATTTGCTCTATGAAGGATAGACACAAGCATGATCATTCCAGGTCTGGAGACTAACAGATGCTGGTCAGTAGAAAGCTTCCGGGCAATTATTGCTATGTAGGAGAGAGATATGTGCCTCCATACCTCTTTTTACTGAGAAGAGTGGAAGATGGACCAGGGATGCCACATAGCAGGATAAAGGTAGCCAATAGTTCATTTCTTTTCTGTGTAAGGACCTAAGCAGCCAAATGGGGCAAATGAAGCAGACAGCAAGACAAGTTCCAATCTCTGATGCTGCTATTTGGCTAAGAGGCACTGGTGGTCAGACTGCACAACCAGGCCTGAAGTCCAGGAGTTCAAAGTGACAGCCTGAAATTGCAACACTCCTTATTTCCTGTTTTTCCTGATTCTAGTCGAGAACAAATAGATTTTTGAAGATAGACTTTCCTGTGTAAGACTGTGATTTGATGACAGCATAGATACAATTTTAAGCTGCCTTGTAACATAGAACACAGTGGTAATGTGGTACAGGCTCACCCTGTTAGTCAAAATTAGTCCACCTGTGTTTTTCAAAGACCATACCAGCTAGCTTTTGCAGAGAATCAGGTATCATCACACGCCTTGCAAATTGTGCAAAATCAGAATCAGTTCCCTGTTGCACACTAGATAATTTGAGAAGAACATGCTTTTGTATCCACATGTGATCCAGGTGAAATTTTTACTGCAGGGCAATTTGCTGATGCACTCAGCCAGTATAATGCTTACAGAAACAAGGCCTGCATTTTAATGATAAATTTCATGTCTTCTTCTGCACTGCAATGAAAAAAAGATGGAAGATTCTGAGAATAAAAAGCAGGGGAAACATGAGGAGAACCTGATAAGCATAGTGTCAGGCACTCTAGAAATTACTTCTGCCTGGGGCTGTGCAAATAACTAATTCCTCAGTTTGGTTGCTGAATTGAAACCTCAACAAACTGTTATCCATTACCAAAACAAAATCCAACATGATTTGCTTTATTCAAAGTTAATGTAATTTTTTCCCTTTCTTCAGAAGTGCTTGAAATTAAACACAACAGACAAAACCACTGGAGGGTTTCTGGAGGTGTCATCTTTTTACTCAAAGGTACTGGAGGTAGTACACATATCCAAAATGTGTAATGTCTAAATTAAATTGTTTTAAAGGGAAATCTGAATGCAGCAGAGAATTTGAACCCAAGACACCCCAAGCAGTAGTTCAAAGTATTATGCAGTGAGAGTCATGGTAGCTTTTGTTGACACCTTTTCCATTTCTATGAATAGATATTAATCAAATCTCTGACTCAGTGGTGACCCAGTTACTACATGCAACATTAAGGACATTGCCCTAAATTGCAGAAGACACTTAGAATGCAGACACATATGCATGCAGACATTTGCACACACAATTCAGCATTGCATAAGGAAAACAGGAATCTACAGGTCTTTAAAGACAGTGGTCCAATTGGTTTTCAAGTTAAGATGGCCTCAGAAGGACAATGGTATCTCTCCCTTGAAGCACAGCTCCACTTCAGGAGCCACTACACCTGGAATGGTGAGCCACATCTTCCTTATTCATATCCTCTCTTAGTCAGATGGCAATCAGTTCAATCAGCAGCAGACTCCTTCTTTTTCTATGCTGAATACATCCCCCATTCCCCATCCCTGTTTGCTCCTTTCTTTCTTATTTGGGAAGGGGTGACGTACTGCCTGGAAGATCAGTTGCGATGTCTAACACCAGGAGTCCTTCAGGGAACTGGGTGACAATGCTGTTTTTGCTGTATGGGCAAAGGATGATCTGGAATTAAGGAAGTGGACACAAAGAGATGGTGCAGTGGGAGTGAGGGGAAGTGCTCACATGCTCTGCCTGAGCAGGAACAGAAAAAGCCCAATTTCAGGGAACAGGACCCACCTCACAAAAATTATTCATAGCTTTTTGCTCTGCAGAGGATGGCTTGCTGCTGAGATTTATAGATAACAAGAGAAAAAGCTTATCTCAAGTAAATTATTATAATTATTTGCTCATTATCTAAAACTTATTTGGTTCTTGGCCTTCGCTTCTGGTGGAATTCCAGTCTAACATTCAGCAACGCAACAAATGGATGATGCCACCATCATGGCCATCTATTCATTGTGACCACAGAGAACAGATAACAGGATGAGCATTACACTGAATTTTAAAATAAACAGAATCTGTCTGCTCCCCTTCTCCCCAGAAACACTTTCAAGCCTACTTGCATGAGTTCAAAAATGTGGCAACATGAGATATTTACTCTTGCTCATAAAAATAGTTTTATTAAAATTATCATGTGGGACTACTACTACAAGTACATCCCATGAGGAGAATTCACTGTAGGTAGGACACGGAGGAGGAAGTCTCACAGTTTCAGCTGTGGTATCTGTCTCACACAGTCAACACTTTAACTCCAGAAAGCTGTGCATGCTCAAAAGTCAAGAGAATGTTCTTTGCTTTCCAGTTAGAGACTTGCACAGAAATATGGGGTTTTAGCATTTTGGATTACAATTCTCAGTGTTAAAGGGCTATGACACAAGAAAGTCTGATGAAAACATTCAGTCCTTTTTAACATATAATGTTGATACTTCAGAAAACAAAAATATAGGAATGATCACAAAAATTGAACTAAGTCAGCAGTGTTTCTTCTCCTCTCAAAACACCCTTGTGTGTTGCCAGCTGGAAATTTAGGGTATGTTAAGCCACAGCAACTGCAGAATAATTTTGCCTGTAATCATGTCTTAATTCTCACTCTGGTTCTAGAGGTGTGGTAATATAGTGTGAGAGCAGCCACAGAAAGTATTTTGGTGGTATTTCTGACAGCTAATTAGCGTATTTCACTACTGCATTGAGATTTACACTGTAATGCATAAAGTTAATTTCACAAGTGTAGGAGAAAAGTTGTTCTCTTCCCTGACCTGTACACTGCAATGGAAAAACATTTGCAGGATTATCTAGGTATACTATCAACAATAATGGCATTTATTTGTAATATTTTTGCTTTTGTTGTGGTCCTATATGAATAGATAATATATAAAATAAGACAGATTGCTAATGTGCTAACAAGAGAAAAACAAAAATCAATTTTGTTTTCATGTTGGATCCCAGAAGTAGGTTTTCAAAGGCACAAATGGCAGGTTTGTTTAAATGCCATAGAAATTCACTTACGGCACATTTATGGCTTTAAAAAATCTGCAGCTTTGGATTACAAAAGACCAGAATTAAATCTAAAGGCTTTGATCCTAATACCATTTTTGCACAGCCAGCAAAGACATGCAGTGTTCAAAGAGATGTCTACTTATTACAGAGTATGTTCAGGTCATAAAAATGCATTATTTAATTCATAACAGAAAGTACTAAGGACCTGCATTACTTCACACATAGAAATAGACTTGCTACAGAAATTGCAAGTGGGATAAAATTGTATGAGGTACACAGGCTTTGAGGACCCTGTCATCTTGTTTGGCATAAGTAACCACTCTGCCAGAAAGGTCAATCTAGGTATTGCAGTGTAGCCCTCTATTATTGACTACACAGAAAGAAAAAGCTAGTCCAAACCTTACAGACCAACAGATCATCGCAAGTTTAAGCCTCAGATCTGTGAGTAGGGACAGCAAGTTCCACAGTACATCAATTTTTTTCTGTTGTTTCCAAATATACTTGGAAGGCTGATTGACAAAATTGTGTGAAATAAACCATGAAATAACTGAGGTGATTTTTGAGAAGAAATATTGATTGCTATCACAGTTATTATTAGTTGTACACAAAATATAACATATACATTTTTGTTATCAATTATACTTATCCAGTTTTCAATGCAGCTTTTTGTGCCCAAAATGTTGACTTTTTTTATAGGTGTCATGAAAGTAAACAGGTTATAGCACACTCAGCCAGAAGAAAAGTATTTACAGTGCATCTAACACCCATCCAAAAACACCCATGCAGATAATTAACCACAATCTTATACTACAATAGTACATTAGTTTTGACTCAGCCCTAAAATAGATTGCCTCTGGCACTGGAGCTGACAGTAGCTATGGGGTCAGCCTGCACCCTCTCTGGGCACTGCAGATGAAGAGTGAAGAGTGTGCACGCACTGGGAAGGAAGAGCTGAAGCAGATGGGAGAAGGCAGCACTTCCTTCAGTGGAAATGCACACATGCCCTAGCATGCATTTGGCAACAATGTCCTAACCTGTGGTTCACACAACTACAGTCATCTCAGGAGAAACGAAGAAAAATAAATAAGGCTTAGAAACTGACCTGTTTTTCATTTTCATCCTCCAGTCTCAGCCTGTCCTCAATGCAGTTCCTGGCCTGAAGGAATGCCTTCCTCTGAGCCCTTTCTGTCAAAATCCTCACAAAGACCCCATACAAATTTACACTGACAAAAAGGATTGCATTGGCCACAAGCTGTAAGAAAGAAAGAAAAATAAATTAATATTTTAAAATACAGATATTTATTTTACATTTCTGCTCAGCAAAATATATATTTAAAAGAAACTTGTTTGAAATCTGTGCCTTGCTAGCCATGTCACTGATACCCCTTCCTGCAGTGAAACAATTACAGCAGCTACCACAAATCCGGACAAGCAATACTGCATAATACAGAATTTTGCATCTGCTGAAGTTAATTTTGTTTATGATGATCTGTAACTTATCATCTTCATTCATCATCATTTCTTTCACCAGCCCATTGGCAGATCTGTCCATCTAATAAGGAGAGCAATATCATCAGTATTTGTTCAAAATACCCTGAAAGCTGAAATTATTTTCCTATGCCTTTGTAAAGTAAGGAGAATTTTAATTGTGGAGAAGAAAGGCACTGACAAACCTGTGACTGACTAAAAAATGTGTGACTAGGTACCCCAGGCTTTCACACTGTGTCGTTTGCACTTGGAAAATCTGCTTCTCTTCCCCTATCTACTGTTAGCAACCATATTGTACTTATTGAGAAATCATGTAAAATATCGTTGATGCTATCCTGCAGCACATCTCTCAGAATGTGCTCAGTCCTTTCAAATGATGGCCTTCAGCACAATCGAAGGCCCACCACAATGCAATAATCAATGACCATGAATTACTTCTATACCATGAACTACTTCTATACCATGAACTACTTCTATAAACAGTGTTTTTATGAAGGACACAAAAATTACTTAACTCCTTTCTGGGTTTTTTAAATGTTTTAACAATATATGATAAAGTTACTTAACTAACATAAATAACTGAACAGTGGTTTGTACACAACCTCACTATCTAAGGCAATTCTGTCCAAGTTTCTCATCATGTCTCTGAAAGATGTCTTCAGGTCATAATATCTGCAATGTAATGTGTATTTAGTAAAGAGGAAATAATGCCTTTTTACCCAATGTATTTTCAGTCCCAGTATCCTTATACACTGTATAGCCTACCACAGCATCATGACAAGGATTCATGGTACTCATAAATTCCAAAAATTCCAAAAATTCAGAAATGAGTTGGCATTTAAATTGGCCAAGAGTGAGCATAATAAAAGCAAAGAAAGACATTACAGCAAGTAACACAATTCATGTTAAGTTCCTATGCACCCCAAATAGTTAAAAAAGACCATATAACTAACATTTGTTTCCTAATTCAAGGTATACATTTCAAGGTAGTACATCTCTACTGTTGCACAATCTACTAGTGTAAATTGGAGAGGAGACTATTTCTATTGTTTGCACAGTATAATGAGTCAAAGGGTGCTAACAACATAATCTAATTTTAAGAAAAATAAAACCACTGATGTTGTAGAGAATGCTTCTAACAGAACTAGGGTTGAAGGCTTTATAGTAAGCCAGCATGCCAATATGATAAACAAAGATCCAAAATGGCATCCCTGATGTTTTTGGAGAGACTTTGGGAAATGTTTCACCCTGCAAAAATAAGAAGGAAATTTCTGATGTGCAAAACTAAAGGTAATATACATCCCACCTCTTGTGACATCAGAATAGTGGGAAGAATTGAAAGACTCATTCTGAGTCAGTTTTCCAGACCGTAATGGATTCACAAGTCCTCTAACTTTTACCTTTAAACCTGGTTGTTATTAGCTCACAGGACATCAACACCAAATTCCCTGCAAACATTCTCACCAGCACAAAATCCAAAGATAACCTGTCACAATAAAAAGAGCTGTTAGCATTAGTGGTACTTTCCCCCTCAGTTATCAAAAAAGAAACAGTTATCTCACAAAAGCTAAAAGCAGTGAAGAATGGTGTTATGGCTTCCTCTTGAGAATGGCAAAATGCAGGTTCAAGTGCATTCAGATGAATTTTAACCTAACAATCTCATATACCACTTACTTACATGCCACTTCTGATGATAATACAGGTAGTAAAACTTTGGAGATGAAATGCAGTATATGAGCATATTATTTCATGATAAAGGCTGAGCATAAACAGTCTGCAATTCCTACTCTGCTTTATTTTGCTTGATCACAGAGAATTGCTTGAGGTATACCAATTTTTATCACATGTTAACATCTACTAAAATGAAATGACTGTAGAAATTCCAGTGGAATCCTATTTTTAGAGACATGAATGTGGCCACACTCTCCTTATCCCTGCATTTTATCATGCTAAAGTGTATAGTGACAACAGTGTATTTTAAAGCTAATTCTGAGAAGTGCAATGGAATAAAATTAGAAAGGATTTTTAAAGGTTATATTCAAAGACAGTGAAGAGAGCCCACAGAATGAATAAAGTTGACAGTTACAGACAGTACAACTGCTTGACCCTGTCGATACACAAAACAGCTGTTAATAACACAGGGTCAAAACTATCTTTATGTGCTGATATCAGAGTGGCTCAAGACATAAATAATTACTTCTACACACATTAGAAAAAAAGTCAACTCAGTTTCTGGATTTCAACTGGAAGCAGTAAAAGACCATATATTGTAACAATCTGCCAGCTGTTCTGGGACTATCATTATGATTTCACTCAAACAACAAGTGATCACCTGGACTAGGGGTAACCAGTAGGTGGGTTCCTGCTACTTTCAGTCTCAGCAGGGTAAGTAATTTTCTGACATGCTTTGAACAGTTTAAGATAAAACAGAGGCTTAGCTATCAGCTCTGGCCTGCAGGGAATCAGGAAAGTGGTAAAGCAAGTAAAAAATTCATAGATCTCAAAACGTGAGAAAAGAAAGTAGGGCAGATCGTCTCCTGAGGTAAGAGTTCCTTTCCTCCACAATCCGTTTCTACTTAATTACTATTTTTCCCCCAATTGCAACTAAATACTAGTCTTTCTCTCTAGGTTTCTCAAATGTGTGCCATTTTCCAGTCCTTTCATTTTAATGTGTACCTCTATATATACACACACACACACACACATATATATATACACACACACACACACACACACACACACAAATACATACACATATATATATTTCATACATTATGGGCTGTAATTCCAGGAAAGATTGTGAGACTTGCTGTTAAAACTAAGGAACGTTGAAGAGGTACTAAGGCATTCAGAACTCCTGAAATATCAAGGATTTTAATTTTAGGTCATTCCTACATTATTTACTGTACTACGCTTAGTAGGAAAAAGAGTGCTCTTCAGGTTTCACCATCAGTTTCTATTTATAGAACTACCAAAAAACCAATTTATTTGATGCAACGCAAAATGATTCAAAGACAATTTTATGCTGCAAACTTTCAAACAGTGTTACTCTTTCAATCCATAATGAGATTGCAGGTCAGCCAGAATAATAAAAATGGTATCAGGGTCATGAAAGGATGTTTCAAAATTTTTTTTTTAAATCACTGTCAGTGAATCTTGTATAATGCATTCTGCCTATTGCAGCATTTCAGTATGAACATTGTGGGCTTTAAGATTCTGTAGTCCTTAGTAGGTTACACTTCCTGTCAGTGGATGAATTCTGGCACGGTTACTTGTGTGAGGGTGTTACCAACGGCAGACATCCAACACAGCTAATCCTTGTGGGCTGCCTAGTCAGTGAAGGGGGGCTGGAACCTCTAGAAGGTACTTCAACCAAATGCCTGTCTCTCTCTCCTGTTTATTTCTCCATTGCATTTTTTGGGTCTCAACTTACATTTGGAAGGGAACTCGAATTGTACAAGACAGTAGCACCCATGAAGCAGTGAGAAAATAATTCCAGCCATAGACATATGTTACAACCACATGTATACACACAGCTTGAGGAGTTTAATTAAAGATCTCCTTTTTATTCCCCAGATTCATCTCCCTCTTCTTGAGTCTCCCACAGGATTAGCTGAGAGACCCTTTGAAGAGTCTTTTGAAACTTTTTTCTCTATTCTGGATAGGATTTATTCTCCACTTCTTTTTCTTTCAAAGCAAGAACACTCATATATGCATTCATGGCTGCACTTGCACTTTCTCAAATAAATGGTGAAAAATTCTTCAACATATTATTATTTTCCATTTGAGAAGACTGCTTACTCAGCAGACAAATTCTGCTATTGGGCTAGCAGTTGCATAGTAGATGGTTCAGACTTAAAGCTGGGGATTAGCTTTCTGTTTGTACTACAAAATTGTCTCAGAAAAATGTGGCTATTTCACAAAGGTGTGACTTCTGGATCACAGAAAACTTTTTAACAAAGTGTTACTCATAAGGATGGTTTTTGAAGTGCCCAGCTGAAGTAGACCAAATGATAAACAATCATAAATAATTGTAGACTAAATAATAAAGGAATGAAATTTCAGGAGACTCCCTCAGAATTTCATTGTGCTTTCTAGAAGGTGGACTTGTGGTGTAAGTAGTACTGAAAAGGGATTTCAATAGATACCACTCCCAGAATTATAATTTAGTGGCTAATATCAATATTCAATTTATTCTCAGAAGTATGAGTTCTCATGACAACTCATGAAGTAGAGTGGAATATGTAGGAGATATGGCCAGCATTTCCATATGAAAATTGAAATTTGCAGGAAAAGATCAATGCAATTCCTGTATGTCTTAATCCTTAGATACCTGATGAGAGGTATGGCTGGTCTAAACTCTACTTCCAGTTTTCTCCATTAATTGAATTTTACTGCAAGTAATTTCTGTGCCACTGTTATTCCTGTTAAGATAATGTAATATTTACTCATTCTGTCCAAATACTTTGATAACGTAACATTTACTCATTTTGTCAAAATACTTTGAGATATAGCAATGCAACGCATTACTTTAAAATATGAATATCTATTGTGAGGAATGTATCTAAAGAAGGAGTCGTGAAGAGCTTACAAAAATGAGTCAGTGCTTCTACCATTAAAACTCTCAAAAAGCAAGGCAAGACTGTGCTCTTTATGAAACTTGTTGGTATCATGAACAAGAATTTAAACAAAAGTAGTTTCTCCTGTCATGGAAAATATTACCATTAGAGCAGTGCTTTATTTACAGTGCTAGACTGTACAGAGGAGAATACACAACCAGCTCTTCATGCTGACATGGTTTTAAGTTTAGTAATTCATTTAGTCAACTCACTTTGAAACATTTTGAGCATACTTAATTACTAAATCTGCTCCCTCTGCTGTATAAGTAGTATAACACAGGAAAGAGAACTCTTTCTTAGTTCCTGACAGTGTCCCAAAAAGAACACCCTCCTACCAGAGGAGGCAGCTAAACAATTTTTCTCCAAATAAATGTATTCCCATTTTGAATAAACTATTGGTTTTGTAAAGTTTTGGTTCCAGCTACTTATACCATATGTTAAGAAAGTGCTGTTCTGCTGTGCTGTTCACCGTGGTTTCTGTGTTCATTTGTACCCTTCTGCATCTACAGCATACTCTAAAAGGAGATTAGTGAGCAGTTATTTCAGTGATAATGAGTGCAGATGTCACTGTTAAGGAAAAGACAGTAGCACTGGGAAGTCTATAACCATACAAGTAAAGAGAAAATTTTATGATATCTAGGATGCTAAGTACACTAACCACAGCCAGTTTTTCTGAAGCGTACATGCACAATGTGTAATTGCAGAAATCCACTCTGTCTCTCCCTTTGTTTACATACCTGTTTGACCAAAGTAAAAGACACAATTTAAAAACACTTTAAAATACATGCCATACACCTTTGTAAAAAAATTCCCTCTACAAAAGCAGAGTCATTGAGAGCCATCAAACATCCCAGTCTTAAAAATTTCACTTGTTCCATCTTTCTCCAAAGGATATGTCATTTTAACCTGGAAAGCATGCCCTGGGAGAAAAGTTAGTGCACCTCCCTCTCACATTATAGACTGTTGGCTGTTTATCTGGTCCAAAACATTTACCTCTGAGATTAAGTAGCAGAGAATTATGATGGAATAGCAGAAGTAGAGCAGATTGAATCATAAATTTTGAATCCTAAACCTTATGTAGTACTGAAGTTTAAAAAAATTCTGATACATGTAACTATGATTATCCAAGATACCAAATATTTCTTTTGATGAAGATGCAGAGTGGCAGATTTCTCCTCATCAACACTCTCACTCAAGTATGTGATATTAATCTATGACATTAATTTCAGGCTCCTGTTTTTGAGATTCTGAACTTCTGTGCCTTTCTTAAGGAATTTCTGAAAGGAACTCACAAATCTATCATTTATACCTTTTCCAGTAGCAATAAATTAAGTCTTTATTTTGATGTACTAAGACTTCTGGTTTTGGGGTTTTTGTTGTTATTGTTGTTTTGTTGTTTCCTTGTTAGAAAGACAGAAAGCAACACTTATGCACAAGAACTTTTGTTCTTTTCTGTTTTTTTTTAATGAAGAACGAAAGCTGACTTCTAGGGAATAGGAAAAATATCATAGGAAAAAGACTTATGGGTAACCTACAATAAAGCACTGATACATGAAATTTTAGAAAAAAGAAATAAAGGACTGGGTGCAAAACACAGGCTGAAATACCTTTAAGCATAACTTCTAAATCGCTTCAAACCTTTCCAAATAATGAATGACTTCATAAAAGCTGTACTTCTGGGAAAAAAAAAGAAGAGAGACCAAAACACGCAGCAATATTCTTTTATAAATGATTGGCGAAACTGCAACAGTACTTTTTGAAACTTGCCTGTGGTAAGCACTGGGCTGTTGCACTTCAGATACATTTAAAAAAAATTTAAGAAAATTCTGGTTTTTGTCTCCATCTGATGCCTGTTTTTTCACATAATGTGTACCTACCGATATACATCTGTGTTATTGACATCATGTGAACAATATTAATTATTTTCTCTTGGTCTCATATTTCTATACACACACAAGCCCAACTGATGTTAGTATCCACAATCTTCCCATATATCAAACTAGAACTTAAGATAGATAACTAGAGGTTACTTCTACATAAAGCAACAAACTGTCTCCAAAGCCCACAGAAGTGGGGCTATTCAGAAGAGAATATCTGAAGAATATTACCTGTGAAGGAAAAATAATTTCCCAGTCATCCACATTAATTTCTGGGTAGACAGGAGAACTGTTTTTCCACAGTTTTTCAGTACATGAGAGGCTATGAATGCCTTTCAGAGAAGATATGACAGATGTGATATCTCAGCTGTAGCTTTCTCTTGCTCTTTTTGTGTACTGCACTCCAGAGTGTGTAACAGATTCACAGTACAACATATACCTTAAACACAATAATATGGTCTCAATCACTTCCACCTGTGGAAAAGATGACACAGTGAGCTACGCCGAAAAATGTCAAAATATTCTTGCTAATGCCTTACATGTCACATCCTACATATTTCTTAGTTCTGAGAAGATACAGGCAAATGTTACTGACATGGTTTAGGAATGGTATTCCCCAATTAAGCGCTCTCAGCGAAACACTCTAAACCATGTGAAAACACTCCAAACCATGCGCATCTCTCTCACTCACTGCCTCTTCCCCCTTCCTGTCCTCCTGCAGCAGCTGGTGAGGAGAATTGGAGGCACAAAAGGCAAAGACCATTGGTGGAGATAAGAACAATTTACCAGAAACAGCAATGAAATAAGCAAGGTAACAGCAGCAATATCAACGACAAGAGTGCACAGGAGAAGCAAATGATTTCCACAATTAGTCACCACCAGCAATACCCTGAGCAAGGGGAGGGAGCCCTTCTCCTGCCTCTGACAATGATGGGAAGTGGTATAGGGTAACCTCTGGGTCCCAGCCATGCCTCTCTTGGCTACTGCAATCATTAACCCTCTCCTAGCTGGAACCAATGCAGTTGCTTATGTTTCTTTCCTGATTTAGCTGTTGCATTCTTTTGCAGTGTATTTTAAGCCATCATAGAACAAATAATCCCTCAGTTCTTCAGTATACTGGAAGTGTACTAGTATACACTTCTGTACCCTGGGGTAGTTCACTATGGGTTTGCGTTTTTTGGACATTGCAATTGCTCCTATCACAAAATACTTGGAATATGTTGCTAAAGCCATTTCAAATAATTTCTATAGAAATTGTGGCCAATATTTTTACTTATTTATGCAGGCTATTTACATTACAGAGCCCAGGTCATAAGCCTCTGAAACTGTTATATATCAACCAAAATTCTGCAGCTTTTCCCCCTTTTCCTATTAGTTAGTATAATGCTATGTTATGAAGTTAGAGCATAGTGCAGTAATTTGTTGTTCAAAATTTATTTGCCTTTGCTATATGCAATACATGGTTCCCTTCCCCACAAGAATTGATCTGAATATCTTTTTTTATATGCTGCAGTAACTAAATACATCGAGACTGCGGGGATATGCAATCCGAGATAGTTCGAAACCTTTAGTGGCACCATAGTTGCAGGTGACTGGACCTTCAGATCTTAAGTGCAACTTTTCTTTGTTTGAGTCCTGTGCATGGCTGAGAAACAGCATGTAGTGGCCTCAGTCTGGCACCCGGCTGCTGTCGACAGGAAACATTTCTTATCTGGAGTACAGGAAACATTTCTTATCTGGAGTACAGGTGTTAGACTACAGATGCAGAATGAGGTCATGGTTTCAGTTCAGCAAGGACAGACACATTTTCAGATTATGCCTACAACAACCCAAGGAAGAAGATTGCCCAGTCTGAGTGAGACAGCCTCTTACCCAGGCTCCCTGCCATGCACCCTTCACAGCCCATTGTGTGCCACAGTTGGAATAAACTCACTGTTGCCTCATGTTGCTGTGGCATGATCTGGTTACACACATAAAATGTACTCCACAATGTCCCCCTTCCAGGGCCTGGCTTACTGAAGAGTGGCAGTTATGTGTTGAGCTCCTTCCTGCACATTCTGACAGCTGGAACACCCTTCCAGCTTTTCACTTAGGTCCTCTCAGTCAGCAGCTTTAGTTGTCA
This sequence comes from Orthonyx spaldingii, assembly GCA_013397795.1. Taxonomy (NCBI): domain Eukaryota; kingdom Metazoa; phylum Chordata; class Aves; order Passeriformes; family Orthonychidae; genus Orthonyx; species Orthonyx spaldingii. The sequence continues at coordinate 11,748 of VZTJ01002252.1, read as the reverse complement.
AAGTGCTTTCTGTGAAAACTCAAAAATGCAATACAAAGTTTTGCCAATAAACAGTGCTGGGGCAGAGGGCTATTCTGCCAGCCAGTGATAGAGCTGGTGACAAAACTAAAACATGATTTTTCTGAGTCTGAGCTAGTTCTCTAGTGTTCAAGCTTGGACTTGTCAAGCCTAGAAACTGTGCTTCTGGGGATGAAATACAATCCCCAGACTTGTTATACATGCTGAACCATCTATCTGGTACTGAAGTGGTGTTCTTCTGTGCTGTACACAGGCTATTTCCAAAGAGGACTTGAATTTTACTCTTGGAAAGTTGGGTGCATAAAACCTAGGATATGCAACACCAATCCCTAAAACCTCTAAGTGCCTTTTTTAAATTTAGCTTCATGGTACTTTTTCAAGGTCTGGGAGACAGCCATGGATACAATCAGGTTCCCAAGTCAGTGTGTGTCATTAGGTATAATCACAGACATATCACAGATGAGAAAACAAACACTGATTAAAATCCAGCAGCTGTCCAAATATTACACTATAATGAACTTGTGATCAGGAAACCATGCTGAAATGCATAGTATCCTATATAGTAAGTTCAAGTAATTTTTGGTGACCCAAGCAGTGTAAGGTACACATTTCTCATATCAAGAACGGAAATTCATATTTAGTTCATGCCACTAAAAAAAAGTTTTCTCCCAAAATGTCCAGAAGTATACTGAAGTCGTCTAACAAATCACCTTGAAATTAAATTGAATTACTAAACTGTGAGGACTTGGTTCTCCCTCACAGGTGGTGAAACACCTGGTCCTTTTTCAGATGAATGAAGCCAGATAGAGTAAAAGAGAGGAAAAAGTGCATGTCCTGTTGCCCTGGCTGTCTGTTCACTGTTAAGTGAAAACATGACTGCATTAGGACTAAACTGATATCAGTCAGTTTCCCCTTGCACCAAAAAGATTGCCTTCTAGACCTGACAACTGTCCTCTTTTATCACTTTTTTTTTGGTCTCCGTGCAGACATTTGATGCAGTTGATGAATGATGTCACTTCTGGTCAATTGTCATGAAAAGATGAAAGTGTTTGCTTTGAGGAAACCATGTTCTATTACACAGAGCCAGGTTACTTTTCTCCCATTGTGCTTTACAACTTGCAAGAGCTTTCTTTAGACATAATAAGATTTTCACTCTGCAGGGTCATTTAAGCTACAGTGTCTTCTGTCAGTGCTGGCATTTGAGAGCTTTAATACTGTCAGAGTTGCAAAGAAGCAACTTAAGAAGAGATGGAGAATATTAGCCATTTTCTTGTTCAACTTTGAAAATTACTTTTGCAATGAGAAACCAGCTATACAATATGTCACTAAGAAACTGATTAAACAAGAGATTGGTAGGAGATTTAACTAAAAAATTCTGGTCACATTTACACTTGTTGAATGTACTGATTAGGAACACAAGACAATATTCCTCTGTTTAATTATTGTAATTAACCATTTAACCAGTTAATTTTTTTCAAGAGAAGCCAAAGAAATTCTAAAGATTTAGGATTAAAGGACCAAATCCTACTAATTTTCAATTACTGATCCTAAAAATCAAGCTTATTGCTGGAACACCTGCATGGTAATGATTAAAAACAGTCTGTGTGCTAAAAAATGGAGATGTGATTCCATGGTTGGGAATTCGTGTAGTGTTCCAAACTGATTCATACAAGCCTCATTGCTGGATCAGGACCTTAGAAACAACAGCATGCCAATTTTGTGAGCAACAGAGTACTTTCAAAGACATATCATAGGCCACAAGACTAATAAATTCTTGCATTACATGACTGTCTTGCTGTGTGTACATTTTCTGGTTCTGTTTTAATGCAACATCATTTAAATGCAAAAAAGAAAAACATTTTGGAAAAACTCACACTGTTGTGAATGCCAATCATATAAAAACACGGAGTTAAACTGCAGAAAAAAAATTAAAGTATTAACTGAAAAACCTGAAGGTGTAACAGGATATAAATCAAGGTTTTTTTGAGAGAAAGGAGGATTAAATGGGGCAAAAGGCAAAATTAAAAAAAAGGAAAAGTAAAATAATGAAGTGGAACTGAAACATGCCTACTCTGAACAGAAGAGTAGAAGAATAAGGGGGCTAAAATTATAGATATGATGCCAAATTAGTACAATCTTGAAGCTGCACTATTTTTTTTCTTTTGTTTGAGTGGCTTATTTTCTATTTTAATTTTCATGTTATTGCCAATGTCATATTTTGGTCTGCCTTGTGAGAGAGGGGTTTGGGATATCTTTTGTTAAAATGAAAGAGATAGGTAGAGATTATGGACTGCTATTCTTTTAATTCTGAACAAGGTGCCTTTCTGATTTGGTTTTTCTGGGCTTCTATAGCTACCAAAATACTCAGAAACTCACCCCAAATTTCATTTAATTTCCTCCTGTCTAAGAACTCTCTGGTGGGCCTATTTTCTGCTTTGAATGTCTTTTCAGTTCTGGTTAGCTTAAGGTTGCCCATCAAATTAAGATTGTATGATCTTAAGAGAAGTGGTGCTATTTTCATGTACATATCAGAAAAGATTGCAAACAGCAGAATCTTATGCCCTGGAAAAGACAAGAGTGGTATTTAACTGAGTTACTGAGTATTCTCAATCCTTCCTTTTCTGCTCCAAAACAAATGAGAAAGGAGAAAAAATATGTTAAGCCCCAAAGCAAGGTGTTCACTGGTGACAAAACAGTAAAAGTCAATTGCAACTACTGTAATATGTCATAATATGCCACATTATATCTTCCTTAACTGTACACAAATCACCTCTTAAAGATTTGCTGATTGTTCTTTATTGCACAAATAAACAAATGACAAGTATAGAACAGGCCATGTACTTTACAGTGCTGTTGTATTTTTGCCTCCTTTTGGTACAGGCTCTGCTTGCTGTCTGACCTCAAAGTTGTGGAATAAATCCAGGACTATATCTGGCTATGTTTACAACAGTAAGCGAAATGCTCCACAGGTATGGATGTGCAGTTGGAAAGAGGAGATGCTCAGGATGACCATAATAGGTGCATTTTGGAAGAGGTTACTTTGGACCAGCTCTAGTTTGTCCACTTTCCACTGCAGTCTCTGGTCTTAAAGAGACGAGATGCATTACAAGAATACAGACAAGAGTTTTAGGCTTTTTGTTCACCTCCATCCCCTTCCCAATAGAGCAAAAAATAGAGATTACTTTTTTAAAATGATCCAGTGCCGTCTAAGTCTCAAAGGACTTGTATCATAAATACTGCCCAGGTAGAGAAAAAGATGACACATCACAAAGTTATGTGCTGAATCATGCTAAGGTAAATGTGTTTAAGAGGAGTTCATAATAAAAGCAAATATAGTACTGTTGGTTATATTATATGTATAAGAGCAATCTAAAATATACAGAAGAGCCTGAGGGATGTTAATTACTCCATGACAAAACTTTGAGGCCTAAAGGAATATTAAATTACTTCTTACCTAGTCATTCAATAATTTGTCAACCATTTCAATATTTTCTAATGTCTGCTGATAACAGTAGACCCATGAAATAAATAGTTCCTAAATCTTTATATGATGGTGCCAGAAGCAATCCTGGAAATTATAAGTCTGCAAGAGAGGATTTAAAAAAGGTATGTAGCACTGAAGTAAAGTTTCATAAAAATTGTGCAAACATTTCAAATTTTTTAGACCAAAAATGTAAATAAGTAAATATCATTTCACAGTAAGTGAAAGATTCTCCATTTTTTTTTCCTTTCTGTACTTAAGAATAAAAATATATGTGAAACATACCTTATTGCAGCAACTGTGTTATATTATTTTTTATGACACCGGAAAGAATTGTGCATATTAGGTTATTCTAATGAAGTTTGCTTTACTATTATCATTAATAGACTATGTATATTTTGAAGCGTAGCTAAAAATAATTTTTAAAAAATATTTTATGTCCAAACTTTCAAAAATTTTGTTGTGTGATTTCGCCAATGGTCCGACAAAGTATTCACCTTAACAGCCCACGAACCCTTCTGTGAGAGATCCTAATTTACACAGATTCATTAGTGATAGTTCTCCTGCCTTCAGAACTAAATACCAGTGATCTGATCCTAATTTCCTCAATGAAATCACCTGAAGTACTTCTTAAAAGAACATCAACCATTGAATCACGGGGTACCTGAAAGTTGAGGTGATAGCTTAAGTTCAGTGAAGACCCTTAAAAATGGAGATGTTGAGTTAGTGATTTTGAAACAGGATGAGTTTTTGCAAGCAGGATGAACTTCAAAGGAATAAAAAATGAGTGAAAACAAAACAAAAGAACTGGAGAATTTTGACAACGTAGAAGACTGCACAGTTCAAGAGTACACATCCTTAGCCGATGAAGTAACAATAGATTACTTGGAGTAAGAACAGTTGCAGGGAGAAGCAATGAAGCAAATGAAACAATAAAACCAATGACTTGAACCAGTCAGCTCCCATCTAAACGGTGTAGAAAGTAGGTGGTCAGACCAAACAGGTGTGTGCTTGTATGCCAATACAGAATGGGGAACTGGGATGAATTAAAACCAAGTAAGAAAAATCATATTAGAAGGCAGAAGTGGTTATTTTTATTCTTATTTTATATAAGAAAAAGTGATAAAAACTACGAAGAACAACAGAATCTGTAGGAAAAGTATAGTCAGGGAAATGGCAATGCAATGCTTAAAGGAAAGGTGTGTCTTTGAACATGAAGTCTGCCTTTGTATGCATTTTTACTTAAAAATTAATCTGAACTTACACTAGCGCAAATCACAGCATCGCTCCTTCTGTTCAGTTTTAGGCGTCTCCAGCAACTTGTACTAGTATCGTTCATTAAGTCCAAATGCCAGCTAAAACACTAGTCAGAGATGAAATCCATTATGTTCACACAAAGTTCTGTCAGCTTTAGAGATATAACATTACTCTTTACATTACATAAATAACAATTGCCCTAGTGCACTTACTTTTACTAAAACTTCAAACGCATAGTCTATAATCAACTAAATAGTCTATAATAAACTGAATTCTGACAGTAGTCACTTCATGTAATCTGGTTCACTTTTGTAACTACATGAAAGTCAGAATGATAGCAGGCTTTCTGCTTTAATAGTTTAGATTTCCACACTGTGTTCTAAAGACTTAGTCATTATAGTTATGTTATTATTGTCAGGCTATCTACATGTCTCTAATATTTTGAAAGTTATTTTAAATTTGGCTTTTATAATGTTGCATTTGCTATATTACCTTGCTTTGGCATGTTGAAAAAAAACCCAAACACATATATTTAAAAGAGACAAATTTTCATATTGAGTAACTAATGGGTCTATTTTGATATAATTAACTAAGCAGAACTAAGATTCAAGTTTTAAAGAAAACTCTAAATAACTTTATTCATGTTAACATATCTGTAATTGTGTTCAGATTACATAAATTATATACAATTCCACCTTTAAAGACCTGTGCTAATAGGGATATTGAGTGAGATATATTTCCACCGCAAGGCACTGTGTAATGAGTTCAGTGTAAAAAATAGAGCAATATATTTTTGCCTACCTAAATTACCTCTGTAGGTTCAGTGGATCATAGGAATCTGCCAGCTGTTAAGCAGCTAGTCTTTAACCTCGAGTAGCAGCTACTCAGCAATGCACTAGGCAAAATAATTTCTCTAAGTCTGTAAAGTCTTACAATGTTTTTGAATGGACCAATATATCTAACTCATCACCTGCATAATTGCACACTTAATGAAATCTAGTGGTTACTGCCTCCACTAATAACATTATCCAGCACCAACTCACAACTGCCATCCTTTGAGACAGAGAACACCATCAGTTCTCTGGGGGTTTTTTAGTAAGCAGTGAATATGGCATAGCATTTTGAGTAAACAAAACAAGACTACTGATACAAGTAGGATACAAATATAAGTGGAACAATAATTTGATCTAGCAAAGCAACATTTTAGCAAAAATGAGTCAGTTTATTTAGGGAATAACTTCTTTGCACAAGTTACAATAGAAAGCCAGTCACCGACACCCTTCAAAGGTGCATGTCATAAGGTTGACCAGTGCTTGTATGTCTCCTGAGGACAGCACAGTGCTGCAAAGTCAATACCAGCTGAGCTCAGAAAAACTCTTTATCCATGGAAATGCAGTCTCTCTGCCTGAGAGACTTGAAACTCTCTCTTATGAGAGTTTATCCCTCCAGGTGCAATGCTGTGCTCATATTGCTTCTGGTTTCAGTGTTTGAACAGATTCTTTAAGCTGTGTGCTATACCCTCATTAGGGCTGTTATGTACACATTAAAAGGGGAGTGGGTGGGGGAAGGCACCAAGGCAACTTGAGCCAGCTGAAGCAAAGACTGCCCTGATGCTACTTTCTGTTGACTCTTGTTACTGTCCTGAGTCAGCAATCACAAGTTTAACTGACTCAGGGAAGTCACCTGGCTAAAAATAACCCACTATGTACAAATAATCTTATTTTTCAAAGTTGTACCCCTTGAGAGATCACATGCTTTTTAACAGTTAGCAACATGAGAATCACCACTGCATGAAAATATGTTCCAGCTAAACAAAATTAATTAAGCAAGATGCCACAGATTTTACTATTAAGTCATAAAAATGTTGGCCCTGGTTATTTCCACAGAGAAGCTGGTAACAGTTATAAAGATGCTTAGTTTAAAGAGGCTTAGTTTGTTTAAGTTAGTAAAAGATCCTAGAAAAGGGCTTCAAATATCTGGTATATTTAACAGTACAGGTGCAAAACAGAAAGGCGGAATGAGTAAACTTTGTTAAGCCTCAGCTCTGTCAAGTACATTCTCTTCAGGAGAATAGTCCAGAGTGTCTTGAACCAATAATAAACCTACATTCTGAACCTGTGACTTCTTAGACATTTAGTCCCCTGACCACACAGCTCTCATCCACGTTGCCCATGTAGAAAAAGGTATGGGAGGTAAATACCTCCAGCCTCCAAAGAGACACCAACTATGGACTAAGTACAGTAACTGTCTCCTGCTACTATGTTGTCTGTGGACTGGGAAAGTTTTGGATCCACTGCACTGGATCCACATTCTGGAAAGTTCTAAAGGCTCTCCTGAAAGATCCTAATATGCAAGAATCACAGAATCACAGAATGGAAAATAGTTAACTACAAAGAGAAAGACCAAATTGTATCAGAGGTGCAGTCTGAACCCTATAGCAGAAAGCTTCGGGAAATCATATGGAACTAAGGGTACAAGGGAGAAAAAACTTAGTATTTCCTTACAAAAATGTAGATGTTTCTGGGAAAGAAGCTCTGAAAAGAATGCTATGTTTTCAGTCTGTGAAGGTTTTTTTGTTGATTTGTTCAAGTTTCTTCTTTTTTTTTAATCCCTAGCTGAAAGCAAAGGGAATTTCATTACTTGATTTCAAGGGAGAATACGGCTGGGCTCAAAGTATTTGAAAGCTACAGAGACTACAATCAAGTCTGCAGTCATGAAGCCACAAGTAAAAAAATAAAAGAGATGGTTACAAACAAATAATGTTCCATGCCTACGCATAGATAGACAAGCAGTAGACAGCCTGCCTACTCCTAAGACCTAAAGACAGGTGAACAAGAGCGATACTGCCAGTTAGCTAGTGTTCATTTGAAAAAAACCAATCAGGTAACTAAAATCCAAAACCCATAAATCAACCATCCAATGTAGATGATGGAAACAGCATTAGTATGAGCCAGCTAGGAAACACGGCAAGCCAGCCACCCTTTTCTAGGACTGACAGAACTGAATAGAAGACCACCTAGCTGCAGTACATTTTGACAGAGGCCTAATCACTGCAGAGATCATACAAAGAGTTAAGAAGTGAAACAGTCAAACCCACAATTCTCAGATGGAGTAATTCTTCACAAAAGATCAAAGCTCAAAATCAATGTTTTTAGCAGTTGCTGAAGGTTGTGAGTATCATGCAGTATTTTGATAACATTTTTCTATTTAAATAAGTACCCCAGAACAAGAGTATAAAAATCAAATGTCTCTTGCAAAGATATGTCACACAGTTCCAATTCAGCGATATTTAATTCGACTCCTGCACAACTTTTATTAAAAAAAAAAATCCTCCTTTTCTCCATATCTCCAACTTTCTTTGTCAAACAGCAATTTGCTCTGAAAATTTTTACCCTGCAGTGGCACTCTGGCAAACCTGGTGAGGAATTCAGATGTGTTGTGAAACAGAGCCTGACTCGGAACCATTACGAATGCTAATGTCAGGTCCATCAACTGTGGCATTAAAGCTATTGCACAAGCTGCTGGCTGGTCTGACGGTGCAAGTGGTGCCTGATGCACACTGATAGCTGAACACATCTGGCCTGTGTGTCACTGCACAGAGAGGTGTGGGACACTACCTCTGAAAAAACAAGTGTGGTTTCACAGCGGTTGGTATAGCAAACCTGATGTTTTCATATATACAAATATATGATAGAATCTTGAAACACCACGGTGAGACACTACATGGGAAAGGACCAAGACTAACACCAAAAAGAGATCAGGGAGAAAGAAACGAGGCCAGCCCTGTAACCTTGTCAAGAGATTTGAAATACCACAGTAGGAAATCCATAGGAGAGCAAAACCCTTTCATCCTGTACAGTTATCCCTTGTTACATAGCTGGTTTTGGCTATTGCCTTTCAAGCTGTGAAGGCCTAGACACTTCTCTGCAGAAATTAGAAGTTTTCCTGGGTATAATATGTTAATTAATAATTCTGAGTTATCTAAAATGTAAATTAGACTGCCAGATATATTTCACTAATGATCCATTTAAAGTCAGAACAGCATTTTCAGAAAAATTATTTCCTCACAAATGTAGGTCAATGACTGTATTTCACTGATCAGATAACTGGAATATCTTAACCTACTTAAAGGAGTTTAAATTTAAATTTACTTCCAAAGTAATCCATTGCAAAGTGATATGTGTTTGACTCTCTAGTCTGTGTATGTTATATATACATGTAGGTTTTATATATGTATATATATATACATATATGTTCCTAAGTCCAATTTAGCATGACATTCCAAATATTATCATAAAATCAAAACATATAAAATAGAAAACTTCTAATTGCTTCTAATTACAATTCAACCCAAATTTTGATGCTGCCCTGCCATATTGCCCAGTGTTTCACAGATTGTCAAGTAAGCGAGAGATGCTAATGCACTCTTGTACAATACACCTTGGCAAGTTTATTTGGTTTTCTATTTAAGTGCTTAGCAAACCCATGCAGCAATAGGAACACATGTAATGTGTTAATGTGAGTGTGGACCATTATTCTTTACTCCTGCAAATGATTCTCACCTTCCTGGAAACACACACGTTATGCTCCCAAATGCTGATGATATTAATCAGAAAGGGTTGAAACGTTTACAACAGGGATTTAACTTTTTTGTAAACATGCTTCTTTATTAAGTATTAATTTTAAAAATAGGTAAAATAAGGACAGTGTTCGCCAAACTAGAAACAGAAGAAATGTAAACCTACGATTTTTACACAATTCTGCTTTAAACACTTACTCAAAAACATACCCATTGCCAATGGATTTATGATGCACTTATCATTAAATAAAGTCCAATTTTCATACAGCAACCATCCACTCACTCTAATGAACCATGACTCTTAAGTTCTACCCTTGTTTCTAAAATCAGAAGCCAGAAGATGTCTAGTCAGGGTGAAGAGAGTAGCATTGCAGAATTGTCTACAGTGGACTATCAGGTTTGAGGTTGTTGCATGTGGTGTTGCTCCTTCTGAGGACTTCTGAATTAGAACAGAATACAGTTCACAGTGCAAAAACCTACGTTCATACAATGTTGAAAATATGAGCTGATTTGGTAGTTCTTGAAGCTGAACCACTACAGGACGCAGACAGTATCTACCCCACCACTGACCTCCCATCTCAGGAGCAGTAATGACTGTGGTGAGCAATGTGGCACCACGGGTCAGATCATACAAACATAGAATGGCTTGAGTTGGAAGGGATGCTAAACAACATCTACTTCCAACCCCTGCAGTGGGCGGGGACACCTTTCAATAGACCAGATTGCTCAGAGCCCCATCAAAACTGGCTTTGAACACTTCTGGGAATTGACCTAGTTTTGTTCAGGATAAGGCTAATTTTTTGCAGTAGCTGGGAGCGGGGCATGGCTGAGGGGGCATGGCCAGGACCCAGATGTTTTTTGATACCACCTTACATGATTGCCAGGGGCAGGGGAAAGGGACTCTTCTCTGGCTTTGGAGGAGAAGGGCATTCCTTCTGGTGGCAGAAAACATGGCAGGTTGAACAGTCCAGTAACATTTTATTTTGTATTTAAATAATTTCTTTGTCTTATGTATTTTGTTATTAAAAATGTTGCTGTTCATTTTCTTACCTGATTACTGTTTTCAGTAAGTTGTTCTTATCTCAACTTGTAATCTTTGCTTTGTGTGCCTCCTATTGAAGGGATGGGGGAAGGGAGAGTCTTCTTAGTGGGAGTACTAAATTGGATGGCACCATTCCTAAACCATGGCAGGCACCTACAACTTCTCTGGACAATCTTGTTCCAGTCTTACCACCCTCACAGCAAAGAATTTCTTCCTAACACCTAATCTAAACGTGTCCTTCTTCAGTTTAAAGCCATTGTCCCTTGTCTTATCACTACATGCTCTTGGAAAAAGTTTTTCTCCATCTTTCTTGTAGGCTCTGTTCAAGAATTGGAAGGCTGAAATTAGTTTACCCAAAAGCCTTCTCTTCTCTAATCCCAATTTTCTCAGCCTTTCCACATAGGATATATGCTCTATCCTAATCATCTTGGTGGCCTCCTCTGGACTCGCTCCAACAGGTCGATGTCCTTCCTGTGCTGGGGACTCCAGAACTGGATGCTGTTCTGTAGGTGGGGTCTCACCAGAATAGAGCAGAGGGGCAGAACAACCTCCCTTGACATACTGGCCACACTGCTTTTGATGTATCCTAGGATAGCTACGCTCTGCCCTGCTCACCCCGCCACTACCAGCACCAGTGTGAGCAGTCTGCAAGGGGAATGACAGTTTATTTTAACTACTGAAGTATGGCCAGCGCATACAGTCATACATACATACATAGTACGTGGTCACTTGGTGATTATGGGCAAGATTATCACAAAATCAATAATTTCTTACTATTAAATATGCAGAACTATAACAGCATCTAATTTTTGCTGCTGTGATAGATCAAAGTGCAAGGTTTGCCACAGCCTGACATAATTCCAAGGACCTGAACTAATTTCATTGACAGATCAATGATATAGAGAGAAGAGGAAAAGAGAAAAAAAAAAGAAAGGAAGTGGGAAGTGTGGTAGTGTGCCGGCCTGGCCTGGTCACTCACCACTCTGCATTCCACTTGTCCCTCCCCTGTTCGCCCAGGACTGGCCAGGTGTCACGGGCTCGTCATTTGTCTATTGGCTGGCCTCTCGCCCTGCCCACCAGGGAGAGGGATAAAGGAGAGAGGCGAGAAGGGGGCTGGATCAGTCTGGCCACGTTGTCCACTAAACATCTTGTTATCCGCCATTCCCTCCGTGAGGGAAGAATAAAGGACTCTGATAAACACAACTAGTACGTCTGTCTTTACCTGCTAGGAGCCCACTGAGGAAACAGGAAAGCAACAACTGGCGCCCAATCGTGAGTAAAGGACCTCCCCAAACAACCCCGGGACAAAATTTGTCGCTGGCTTTCTGCTGCGAGCGCGCCACGGACTCGATCCGTCCCTATTCCGGCGCG
>VZTJ01002248.1:58471-73631 GCA_013397795.1 Orthonyx spaldingii | reverse complement strand
GCGTGGCCCCGGGTCGGGTTGGCTCGGCGGAGCTCCGGGAAACAGCCACGGCGGCAGTGGCAGGCGACGGCTGCTTTTTCTTGGCTCCGGCAGGGTCAGGCAGGGATGGCGTGACCCCACGGGGGTCCGACACAGCTCCTTCTCCTCTGGCCATGTGGCAGGTGGCGGCGATGGGCGCCGGGCGCGGAGTGCCGGCGGGAAGTGGCGGGAAGCGGCAGAGCGGCTCCGAGCTCCCTCGCAGCTCCGCTCGTGCGGGCAGGATGACTCCGGGCTCATTCTGCGCGGTCTCAGTGAAACGGTAGTGACGGAGCCGGCACAGCGTGGCTAGAAGCGTCAGGGGCACGCCGGGTGCACTGGGCAGCGGCGCACACGCGGCACGGACAGGTTTTTCCCCTCGAACCCTGCAGCGGCTCAGAGAGAGTCTCTCTGGCTGGGTGACTGCGTTGTCCCGGGTGCTTGATTCAGGGCTCGGGCTCGGAGCACGCGCGCCAGGCGCGTCGCGCAGGGACGGAACAAGTCCGTGTTCGCGCACGCAGCAGAAAGCTTGCGGCGGGTTTTGTCCCGGTGTTTTTGGGGAGAGTCCTTTACTCACGGTTGGGCGCCGGTTGTATCTTTGGTGTTTCGTCTATGGGCTCCTTCGGGCCACCAAATCCAGCCCTCAGTAGCTCCTTATTCCCGGAGCTCTGGTCCCGGGCTGAACGGCGGCAGCTGTTCGCTGGTAGAGACAGACGGACCAGTTGCGTTTATATCAGCATTCCTTTATTCTCCCTCACGGAGGGAAAAGGGTCATGCATAGAACAAACTGTGTTGGGGAGAACCTGGCAAGACTGGTCCAGCCCATCTCTCGCCCACGTCTTTTATGCCCTCTGTCGGGGGAGGGCAAGGCGAGAGACAGGCCAATAGGCAAGTGACTGGCCAGTGACATCTGGCAGTCCTGGGTGAACAGGGGAGGGACAGGTGGAAAGTAGAGTTGTGAGTGGTCAGGCCACCAGGGGATTCTCAGTGGCCTGCCCACTGCTACAGTCTTTCACTAAGATGTCACCTTTTTTTAATGTTATCTTTGTAACTGAAGCATCTGAAAATGACAAACTGTCTCTGGATAGCTCTGCAGACAGAAAAAAAATAGGTGATAACTGTTAAGAAAGCATCGTCCAAATCATGCACTTCCAGCCCCAAATTTTGAAGTTATACTATGAATCAGAAACCAAAATGCCTTGAAAATAGCCATCAGGTTACTGTGTTTGAGGAATACTTTCCCAGAAACGACACTCTGATCCAGAATATGCTGTCAGTTGGAAAAGAGGATAAAACCTGGCACTGAGTTACAGTTTGTGAGTGACAGCAGCATGCTCTGTGCAGCACCTCTGCTTTCCATTGCAAGCAGGTTCAGCATCCCTTGCTTCTGAATCTCCAGCAAACACAGGGACACTGTCTGCTTCAGGGTCTTGTTCTGGTTTGAACAAAATCAGCAGCAGGACAGCAAATAAAACTAATGTCTCCTGATCCCATCCTGTTAACTAGCTGTGTGATCTTCCTCTGACGTGGTGCAGAGGGTTGTGCAGCAGAAAAGAGGAAAATCAGTCTCCTTCCAGCAACCCACAGGTTCCCCACAGCATCTCCTCTCCCCACTGTGAGCCACCTGCACCACCTTAGGGTGGCTCTTGAGAAGGAACAGGGTTTGTACATGAGCAGGAGGATAAGGTGGCTTTCCCATGCCGCAGCAACTACTCCCAGCTTTCTGGCTCCATCTTCTGGAAGTGAGACAAAACAGAGATTTCTCAAAGCCTGAGCTTGTATAATGAGTTTATAACAACGCCCTACAATGTGGGCCCTGCAATATGTCTGGCACAAATAAATCCCTTTCATAATGAGGAAATTTGTAATTAATCTCTGTAAAATGTCTCTGCCAGAAAAGGAAAATACGAAAAGAGGACATTGGCAGTGTTTAAGTGAGACCCAAGCTGCAGGTATGGAGCAGGAGACAAAGCATTTCAGGGCTAAAACATGCAGGTTGGCTATGGTTTTTTTGGATATATCTGACAGCAAAGAAAACAGAGAAATAGCATTTTCAGTCTCCTTTTTAAATCATTCCCCAATTTGTATGGGATGACGGTAAATCCAAAGCATAAAAGCATTGTGGTCACTCAGGGGCCTTTCAGTTAGAAAAAAAGGAAGATAAATAGCTAAGAAATTATTTCAGAGCTTGGCTGAGCAGGGTTTAGTGATGGGACCTGGTGCCAGTGACACTGGGACAGGACTCTAACCAATCCTTTCTAAATGAGCCAATTCAGAAATCACAGTTTTCCCAGCACCATCAGACTGGCGGCCTCAGCATGCGCAGGGTGAGGCATCCCAAGCACACAAATCCTCAGCCCAGGGTTTGTGGTGACATTCCCCCACCCAGTGTCAGGATGCTGCCTGAGGGATACAGAATGCTCCCATTTAAGATGCAGCAGGTTTTCCACAGCTTTATGCTCGCTGTCTGCAAAGCAGATTCCCCCTCTGCTAGTTGTGTTTCGGTTTATGCTGCCAGATTTAGGTTCCTGTGCTTGGGCTTCCTTTGGCTGTGGGTGCTGCTGGTGCAGCTGTGCCAGGCAGAGGCTTACCTGGGATGCTGCAGGTCTGGTGTACACCAAGGGCAGTCAAACACAGGCCACAGGAGCACAGGCTTAAAAGTTTCATGTTGCCTTTTTTTTTTCTGGGGGTGCTTTTTCCCTGCCAACTCTAAGCCCTGCAGATTCTCTTAGAGGTACTAAGTAATTTCCTGTAACAACTGTAATTGCACGAGAGCACCTTTGCCCCTCTCAGAGCTGCAGTGCCATACACAGCCTGCCTCAGCAAGAAGGAGTTTTTTGTAGAATCCCAGAATGCTCTGAGTTGTAAGGGACCTTAAAGTTCATCTTGTTCCAAGCCCCCTGCCATGGGCAGGGATACCTTCCACTATCCCAGATTTCTCCAAGCCCCATCCAACCTGGCCTTGCACACTTCCAGGGATGGGGCAACCACAGCTTCTCTGGGCAGCCTGTGCCAGGGCCTCACCACCCTCACAGGGAAGAATTTCCTTCTAATGTCCCATCTAAACCTGCTGTCTTTCAGTTTAAAACCATTCTCCCTTGCTCTATCTCTGTCTTCCCATGTAAAAAGTCACTCCCCATCTTTTTGGTAAGCTCCCTTTGGCACTGGAAGGCGCTAAGTGTCCCTGGAACTTTCTGTTCTCCAGGTGGAACAGCCCCAGCTCTCTCAACCTGTGTCCAGAGCAGAGCTGCTGCAGCCCCCGGAGCATCTCCACGGCCTCCTCCGGACCTGCCCCGCGTCCTTCCCGTGCTGAGGCCAGGCCTGGGTGCCGCACTCTGAACTTCTATTTATCTTCGCGGATAGAAGTCCTTTCTGCTCTCGGCTCCAGTTCAGCTCTGTGCCGGAGGATGGTGCTCGATACAAGCGCTGCCTCCTCCTCCCGCTGCCGCGGAGCTCCCGCGCTGTACCGCGGGGAGGGGCCGAGGGACCGCCGTGGCTCCGCGGGGATGTGCCCATTCCAACTTCGGCAGCACAAACAACTGCCTGGGATGAGCCTTTTGGGGAATATTCCACCTAAACTCACCCTGACCGGAGATCTCTGAGTCTGGCCTGTAAAGAGTTTCTGAAGTTTTTGCTTAACTTTGTACAGTCTACTTGTCTTGATCTTCTGCCTTGCACTAATCAAATGTAAGGATATGATCAGTATTAAATACGTTTAGGATTATTATTTCAGGTTTGCAAACTCTTATGTGGTTAAAAGAATAAATAACACAGAATGACAGAATGGTTTGGGTTGGAAGGGAACTTAAAGCTCACCTCGTTCCAACACCCCTGTCATGGGCAAGGACACCTCTCACTAGACCAGGTTGCTCAAAGCCCCATCCTGCTTCTGCAGGGTCAAAGTCTTGAGCAAACCAGAATAAGTTCAAGTGCACGAACAATTTTCCAAATTTCTGCTGAGATAAAGATGGGCAGAGAGTCTGACTTTTGGGGCCAGGAACCTTTTATTTCCCTTACCAGCAGCATTTCAGTGTCTCCAAGGACAGTTGCATCATGTTCCAGCACAGGCAAAAGCTTCCTCATTATACCCATCAGTGTAATTAAGTAGGTTATTAATGGCTATCCTATTTAAAAAGCAATTCTTGCTGTGGAAAGATTGATACCCTGACTAAGCAGCAAAAGACTTCCAAAGCTACACTGCTGTTGCTTTAACCAGACATCGATCCTGAGCCACCAGAAGAGAGTGAAGTGAAGCACTTCCTCTCTTCCAGTGAGGACTTATGCCCACTGGAAAAGCTGCAGAATTTAATTCTGAAATTCTCAGAGAGACACAAAAACGTGCACAATGAATTCCCAAACGTTTCAGAAGGCTGAGGATATCTAATCCCGCAGGCATCTTGTGAGTCTCACCTCCTTTCCCTATTTCCTTGCCTCTCCACGTAAAAATCTGTGCTTCTGGTGTGTGAGTTATGATTTTTAAATGCTTATTTTGTCAATGTGTGGTGGTGGGATGTTCCAGCTTTGTCTGGAGGCTGGAGAGGGATGCTCTCCTTGGAGATAGGTATAAATGTGAGAGACTTGGCCAAGAACTTCCTGGTAGAAATCGCTATTCTCTGAAGCAGAACTCTTTAAGGAAAAAGCCAGGAAGCCAATTTGGACATCTGTATGGTTTTTGACTGAGATAATTGTAACCACGGGATAGTGACCTGAGCAAACAGCAAAGCAAACCACAGATGATCTGATTAGCTTTCTGCCGTGGACATTTTATCTGTATGTTCAACACAGAATGAAAGACCATTCTTCAAAGCCCCCAGCGTCTTTGGGGAAATCTTCTGTCATTAGTCCCCATGGTGATGTCAGTCAAGCCATGCCCCGGCTCCCGGGCAGAGAAATCCATACCTTGTCCCAGCCAGCCTCTTGCATAGGCAAGGGTGAGTGGCTTTCTGCAGGATGCTTGCAGCAGATATGATTATACTGCTGAGCAGCATTCTCTTGCTGCTGGAAGGCACTTTGAAAGCCTCTCTGTCTCTTTCCTTCCTCAGGGATAGGAGAGCTTCCTTCTTCTTCTAATGGCATTCCTAGGCAGATTTGGGAGTCTCTTAGTCTTGGAGGGACATAACTTTGTTGCTCTTAAAATGCAAATAAATTTAAACATTCATTTTGGTCATTATGAATAATAAAGTGAGGGGATGAAGTATGAATACTGCTTTTTTTATTTGTCTTTTCAGGACTTAGAAATCTGAGTTTGATTATAACAAAGAGTTTTTAGTGTCTCTTAGGCGTGGCAGTGTAACCCAACCCAATGGGATGTGGTCGGACTCCAAAAAGGTTTGTATGTCCCATGGGTACACAGATTGAAGGTTATGCTCTTCCAGCTCATCTTAGGATGGTAATAACTCCATTAGGTATTTAGTAAATTTAAATTGCTGTCTAAATTCCCAGCAATCCTTTGGCCATATAATATATTTTATATTTAACATAGGCAGCAGTTGCAACATTTAAATGTTTTCAACATGCAGGATCTGAATATGCTGTGGGATTATTTTGCTCCCCTGTCCTGCTTTTAATCTGCAAGCTTTATCAATGATGGACAAGAGAGAGGGAAAAGACTGGGTTTTATGGGCTGGCAGTCACAGACTACCTGGTATTCTTGGAGAATTGGCAGGTCCTCCCTTAAAGAGCCTTGGTCTCCCTTGAAGGTCATTATTTTGCTCTTTATCAACACCAGCTTTGCTTTGTCCCTTCTAGTTTGCCTTCAGAGGCAGGTATTACCAAATATTCAGGTTAGTGCATTTACCAGCTTGTTGCACAATATCAGCCTCAGGACTCCAGCTTATTTCCAGCAGTTTTGCACTTTAACTTTGTTCCCTCCATGTCCTCCATCATGAACCACAGCTTTGGAGGTCATCCATTTTTCCTGTCCTAGGAAAAATTTGGGTGAGAAATAAATTATAGGCTCAAATTTCAGTGCCTTGAGAAGTCATTTGGTCCCAACTCGTCTCCAAAACCATAAGCCCATCTCTTTTGTGTGTGAGGGCAGGCTGGAGTTTGGTGTGGCCCCGGGAAGATCCCATTCTGACGGGCGCCATGACAATAAACATGTTAATTAAATTAATTAATTTAAAGGGGCAAAGGTTCAGTGGGCGGGTGGTGCTTTTGTATTTCCAAACCAGTTAACTCAGCTCAAATTCAAAGCTGACCAAGACAGATCTGCTTTGACTGGCAAACCCCAGCGCTGTGCGGAGCTGCAGCCATGCTCTTTGTACGAGCCTGGCCCCTGCCAAGCCTCGGTGGCTGGGATGAGGCATGGCCTTACGTTAGCAGAAATGCAATAAGATATCAAATTAGTTGGGGCTCTCTGTTCTTTTTGAAATCACTGGGAGAATTGTGATGCGCCAGGGCGCAGAGTGCTATTCTTCCTATCTCTTAGCGCCATTGTGCGGGGGTGAACAAAGCCAAGAGGTGTAATTTAAAGGTGCTGTGACCTCCCATGAGCAGCTTTCCCCATTGTGAGGCAGGTTTTGTTTTCTGTATGTGTTTTTTTTCTCCACTGAGATCTCCTGATCATAAATATGCATGAATAAAAAAGCCAGGGGAGAGGAGGGGAGGGGGAAGGGGGCTCATAACCAGCTTGGATAAAGTCCTTTTCTGAATTCTCCACTCTCAGCTTCCTGACGTCAAATGAAATAAGGGACCACACCATCGGATTAGCTCAGCCAGAGTTCCTATTTCCAATTGTAAAAGCAGAACCCTGGCATCATAACAATCATTATAATTATCACTTGCAGAGGGGTCTTATCATATAACAGCTTCTTTTTATGCGGCATGGAGTGGGACTGAAGGGGGCTGGGGGAGATAATTCCAACCACAGGGGTTTGCGTCTTCATTCATCACTTTCCAAACAAGCCAGTGGAAAATTGAAGTCCCTGAGCAATTTACAGATTACAGCTCTCTCCTGGTACAGGGACATGTGCGCACACACACACACACACACACACACACACACACACACGCCCGCTCCACACATCCCACATAGACCAGGTACGCTGTGGGTGACCATCAGACAGAGGGATAAAAAAATCCCCCCGCCCTGCTTTTCTGCTCCAAACTCAGGCAGAAACGGACGTAACCTTCCCTTTTAAGCCTAGCAACTCCAGCCTGGCCGCACAGCTCCTCCTGGATTAATCTTTCTTTTTTTTGGCTCAGTGAATTGTGGTCAAGGCCATTGTAACGTGAGTGCTGCCGGGGCGCGGATTGGCTGGAGGAGGCTCAGAGAGGCCCCTTTTCACAGGGGACTAATTGCTTTAGACCACCAGTATTTGGGAGCTACAGATGTCTTCCTTAATTTGCCTAGAGAGCACAATCGGCCCCATCTGTTGCATTTTTTTCCCCCCTCTGTCTCTCAAGTCGCCTTCTTCCCCCTGTCTGCAAAGGCCTAAATTGAAAACTCATCAAAAAGTAATACAAGAGCAGTTTGGCTGGGAAGCTGCTGCCGTGGGGCTTTGCCTTTAATAAAGGCCCCCCTGCTACTTTTACACATGGGTTGGGGAGCAGAGAAAGGAGGAGGAGGAAAGCAGAAACAACCTAGAAGGAGGGAAAAAAAAAGTTAAAAACTAACAGCCAGATGGGATATTTGGAGGCTGGATAATTTGATATGTCATGGCTGGAGGAGAACAAGGGGCAGCCCCTTGTTTTCTGTGTGTACACACAACAAAATAGATGACTATTAGAGATGGGAAGGGAGAGGAGCCGGGGGCCGGCTGGGGGATCTGCACATCCCGGTGTCACTGGCGTGGGGCAGCGGTCAGTGCCCTGTGGTCTGTGACTTTCCCAGTGCACACCTCCAGGAACAGAGGGAGATGGAGAAGGGTCGGAAGAAGGGAAGGGGGAAGAGGAGTGGTGAGCCTTTGCCCTTCTGCAGAGACAGCAAGCTGTCTTAGCCTGGAGTTGTCTTAGCCTGGAGTTGTCTTGGGCCTTTTGTAGGCTGTGGACTGGGGATGCTGCTCTGCACCTACCCATACCCAGGAAATCAGAAAAGGGTGTTGCTTTCTTCTTGCTTGGTCAGTGCTTAATCTCAAACTCAAGTATGGGCAGAAAGAGAAGACAAACCTGAAAAACAACTTAAAATATTATTTGGAAAGGTTGTGGGGGAAAATATGCCTTGTCTTCCTTCAAAATTCCCATCTTGGCCAGCTTCAGGACTCACAGCTTATGAGAGCATCATAAACCCCCATATTGCTTAATGCAAGAAGGAATGGTGTTTCTTTCTGGCAAGTTTGGAGCTGGTGCTCTGTGGGGATGTGGTGAAGTCACCAGCCAGGCCTGACCTGGGGCGTGCTTGGTCTCAGGCCCTGCAAAAAGCAGTGGATGTGCTCACAGCCTGTCTGGGAGAGAGTAAATGTTACCAGATCAGTGACATGAGTCAGGTGGCAATTTAAATCTCCCAGTCCTAGCCCGATGGGACAGCCATAGGGACACCTGGAAACAACTGCCTGGGCTTGAAGAACAGCCCATTTCAGCTCACCTGTGATTTATTTCACAGAATCATTGAACCACAGAATGGTCTGGGCTGGAAGGGACATTAAAGATCATCTTGTCCCAACACCCCTCCCCATGGGCAAACACTAGACCATTTAGCACTGAAGATTTTTCTCTGCTTCCCTCTCTTGCCTTAAAATAACTTTTTGGTTAAGTAAGTCCAAGGGAACGCAGCAGGCTGGTTGTTTGCTCCCCTTTATGCTAAAAACGAAGTCTTACAGTGATGGAGGAACCCTCACACCTCCTCCTTTCACCCAGCCGTGCCTGTGCCGGCCGCCCCAGCACCTGCTTTGCCAGGGATGGCTGCTGCAGGGGCAGGAAACGTTTTGGTCACCCACTGCAGAGGAAGGCAGGAGCTGCCCGTGCAGGCAGCCCGGTGTCTGGCAGCTGTGCAGGTGAGAGGTGCTTCCTTACTGGGCTCTGTCCTGAAACCTGAGCCCGGGTGCCAGTGCTCTGGCCATCAGCACTTGATCAATCATTCCCATTTCCTGTCTGCTCATCAGGCATCTCCCCCTGAGTCCTTGGAAAGGTTTTGTTTAGGCGTCCAGTTCGGGAAGAAAAGAAATGTCCATTTATCTTGAAGGACCTCTGAAAACAATGTGAAGGAAATCACGGCAGGAGTTTGGTGCTACTGCTGAGAGTCCTGCAAGGACCAGCCTGTGGGCTTGGGACCTGTGGGATGGAGCCAGCAACTCCCATTCTGCTGTAGGAGAGCTTCCAGCAAGTGCCACCCTCTATTCTCAGTTTGCTTACACCATCAGCAGCTTCTTCTTAGCCGAGGTTTCCTAAAAAGAAGGAAAAACACTGCTAAACTTGCACCTAAGAGGAGGAGGTGTGGGACAAGGTGCTTTCACTGCGGGATGGTGGGATCCACAAAGCTCCCCCACAGCCCCTGAGCTGGGCAGAGATGGGGAATGAGAGAGCTGCAAGGGCACTAATAGCTGGTTTCCGTGTTCCATGCACTGCCACTCTGCTTGGAAGTGAGGAAATTCTCCCCCCGGGGAATACCGAAAGTTTATCGGTCTCAGTTGGGGCTGAATGAGGTCCCAGGTCCCCTTCGGTGCTGAGGAGTTTTTGGATAAATACCCACCACAAGCAGCCTTTATTGCTGTCTTTGCCTTTTTTCCCTTTATTGCTTTGTTTATTGCTTTTTGCTTTTCCTTGGATACCCTTGTTTAAAAACCGTGTGATTATTGCTTCTCCTAAGGAAAAAAAGTCAGTTTATCAAACTGGGAAGGTCTTGAAGCATTGGTGTAGAACAAAGGCTGAAGTACCGGGGCTTCAGAGCCCAGGCTGTGTCCCAGGAGTGGAACCTCAGATGGAAAACCCACAAGCACGTCTCTGTGCTGGGGCTGATCACTTCCCAGGACAGCCCTCTCCTTGGGGAGAAGGTGTGAATGGCTTCCTTGAATAAGTCACTGGATAGCCTTGGCCAGCCTCAGGCTCGCTGCTGCTTCCCGTAGGTCGCTGTCTCACTACTCAAAAACCGGATACTCTGTTGTGACATTTGTTTTTCCTCTGATGCATGGCAGAAAATAAAACAGCTGTGTGCAGGCCAGCTGTGCCGGTGGGGAGCAGCGATGCTGAGGCTGTGGGGTGAGAGGAGAGAAAGCCAGGCTGGTGGGCATCCCTCTTGTCTGTCTGTGTTTCCTGTAGGGCTTAACGTAAGGATCAGCAGTTGAAAACTCTCAGAGGGAATATGGCAATGATAAAAGGGAGCTCTGGTTCTTGTTGTCGAGGCAGCCCAGAAACTGTTGAAGAGGCACTGGAAAAGCCATTGAGCTTTTGTCTAATAACTCCTGTGATAATAATTAGCTCAGCCAAAGCAGATTTTAAAGGGGCTTTAAAATTCTTGTTCAGTGGCTTGAAAGAAAAAAGGCAACCAGAGTCTCCTCTCATCTGAACATCAATGTGAATCCCACAAAATCCCATTATTCCTCTTTTATATCAGCAGTTTGATCAGTTCAACCTTTTCCCTCCCCAAGGCAACAACCTTCCCCCTTTGTGAATGCTTTCCCCTCAAAATCTGAGCACCTCACCATGCACACACACCATGCCCAGAGCCTGTCCCCACCTTCCCTGAACCCTTGGAAGTGGGGACTTGCTGTCCCCATCACGCCAGAAAATGAACAGGTGGAGGTAGAGGAGGGAAATCTGTCTGCAAGAGCATTCACCATGAGATTTTTCTTAAAAGAAGAAAGAATTTGATACATTTAAAAGCAAAAAGTTCTCACACTTTGCTTTAGCACCTGACATTTGGAGACAAAACCTGATGGTCTAAAATTCACATCTTCATCCAGAGCTAAGTCTGCTTGCAGTGGAAGGTAAAATTATGCTAAAAATCAGTGGTTTGGGTGATTTTTTTAAGGGAGCCAGCCATGGAGGAGTGGAAGAAGAAATGCTGACACCAGCTGAGATCTGTTGAGCAGAAACCTGTCAGTGCTTTGCATCTGCTGGAGACCTTCTCCACATCCCCCTTCCCAGGCTAACTGAGATTTGGAGCAGCTCATGGGCAGCTCTAACCTGAGCTCACCAGGACCAGGCAGGGAGCTCTGGCCAAATGGCTCCTCCATCCTCCCAGCTGATGCTCTGGAGAAGGCACCTCCCTGGCACCTGTATCTACTGGGACTTGCCAAGTTGGATGCACTTAAAGACAGGGACTTAGAGGCGACCTGCTGCTCTTTGAACTCCTGAGGGACACTAAGGCACCCTCCTCAGGAAAAATCTGTAAATATGCAAAGACCCGCAGCCACCAAAAGCTCTACCAGTACAACCAGGGTTGTGGGGTATTTCAGCAGGATTTGATGTAAGAGAAGGAGTGGGGGACAGAGGCTGACCTCCAGCTGGGATATGGAAGCATTTCCCCATGGCAGCTGTTTTCCCTTGTGACTGAGTATGAGCTGAATATATCCCTCCTGTGCAGGTTTTACACCAGAACCTCATTCCAGTTTGACACAGCTTTGGACAGAAATATGGAGGCTAAACAGGTCCTGAGAATGGGTGACAGTCTTACATCACGTGCCATGGTACCCAAAAAGTTGTTCTGGGCTGGGAACTGGTGCTCTGTGTTCCCCAGTGTCTGTAAAGCCCCGGACAAGCTGCAGTCCTGATGGCCAAGGAGCCTTCCTAGGTTTAACACCAATGCAAAGCACAACAGTTTGGAGCTGAGCAATAACCCGTCCAGCACAGAATACAAATTCTCCCCAGGCTGGAGCAGCTCAGGTTGCAACGCCTCAAGAGACAGCGAGTTCAAATACAAACAAACCCAATTTTCTTTGCAAAATTTTCTCTTTTGAGTGGACTAGAAATGGCATTGAACTGAAAGCAAGTTTTGCTAGTAAAATATACTAATAAACTGCTTTGGAGACTCATAAGCTGTGTTGTGTTTTTTAATGGCAAATAATAAAGGAGTCTAATAAAGTGCTGGTTTTTTAATGGCAATTTTTTTAAGCGGCTGGAGCAGAGATCAGGAGTTCAGCCTCTTTCCTTGTTCTGTTTGTGGTATATTTATCTTCATGAAGAGAATGGTAGCAGGGGGATTTATTTTTCTGAATGAATGTCTCTAAGCCCCTCATACCTCCAGGGCTTATGGTAAGGTTGGATCCAATGACAGGAGAGTCAACATTATAAGCCCTTAGAGAGGGCTGAGTGCCTTATAGATAGTCTCAAGTGGATGCGCTTTCAGCGTGCCGTTACCCCGGCTTACATTAGCGGCTGAAGAGACTTTGTCTGTCCCCGATGCCCTCGGGTGACCCGCGACCCCTGCGACTTGGCTCTGCCGAGATCTGAGGCTCGCGCAAGCCCCCGGCCGAGGAAACGGAGAGGTGCATTGTGCCGCGGAGAAAGAGCAACACAAACACGGGGTGTTCTCAAAGGAAACAAAAACCCAGTGGAAAAAAAACCCTCCCCAAACTGGCAGCGAGGGGAGAAAGCACAGGCACACGTGCTCTGGGCAAAGCCGCCCCAGAAATCTCACTGCTGGGGGGTCCTGGGGATGAGCTGAGTCCTTCTGTCATGGGGTGTCTGCTGGATTTAGGAGTGGCTGAGCAAGCTGAAGTGGGAGCTAATGGAAAATGGGTTTCCCTGTGGGTTGTGCATGTCTAAATATAAAAAGAAAATAGGCTGGGTTTGCATTTGAGGAGTGCTTTGGTGACAGAGACACAGTGTGGAAATTATGTGCTGTATTCAGATGTCCCAAAGGAAAACAGCAGAGCTCAGCCCTGCTTGTGTCTGTGCACTACACGCTGAAACTTCGTGTGGAGTTTCAAATGTCAGAAAGGGGCTGGAGGAGCCGAAGATCCCCTGCTGTGGAGATGCCAAACCCTGACCTGACCTCCTAGAGGGTGCAGTCACCAACAGGTGGATCAGACAGCCAGGCTGGCACTGTCACTGGGGCTGGCATTGTCCCAGGGGCAGGGAATGGCTTTGGGGCCAGATGGGAGGGCTCAGGGGTCTGTAAGCTGTTATACATAGCCAATGCTTCACTTCTAACAGTTCTTAATGCCCAAGAGAGGCCTCCCTGCCCCAAGCAGTGGCTCCCTGCAGGGAGGGATGCTTATGCAAACAGCCACATCCCTCCAGGACCTCTGTGCCGGTTTGGGGTGTTGAGGGTCACCACCCTACCTGGCCCCAAACCCATGCCCAGGTGCTGCCTTCTGCCTCACTGAGACAGCAACATCCTCATACAGCCCCTGGGTACTGCACAGAGTGTCAGATCTGTCATAAATCAGAAACCAGCAGTGATGCCATCGTGCTCCCATCTCCTCTCTTGAAATCTGGACTTGGTCCACCTGTGTCCTTCATCCCCACTGGCTTCAGCCCTTGCTCGAATGCTGGACTTTGCAGCATGTCTGAGGGAAGCAGGACGTGTGCTCCACGTGCTGCCTCTGTGGCACCGACAGGGACAGGGATGGGGAGGAGGTGACAATGCGAGACCTTGTCATCACCTTAGAGAGGTAGGACGTGCCCCCTCCCAGCCCACCCAGAGCATCCGAACCTGGTCCACGCATGAGAGCATTTTCCAGATGCCAGTGTGTGTTTAAAGTTTAAAAAGATGAGTGGAAAAGCCCATGTCATGGGTGCCTGAGCTAGAAGGAGAATTTCACCGTCATGAGGGAGAGTATTGTCCCCAGAGCTGGCCAAGTGGATTTGCATGCTTAATTCTCACTAAGCATTTTTGAAGGAGTAATCTGATAAAATCTTCAACCTGCTGATAGAATAAATTTAATCTGAGGGTGTCCCTCAGAAACAAGGCAGTGGGACTTCCAGCTACCAAATGTACAAAGCAGGAGATGTGGTCGCCCGCGGTGACTGGGCTGGGTCCATCCCAGGCCAGAAGCCAGCGCTCACCGTGCGCCGGTGGGGAAAGATCAGCGCGGCTGGGCACAGACGGAGGAGAAGAAGACTTTTATCCTATTGTTTTTCCCTGTGATTAATCCGTCTAAAGTGCTCCTCTGAGCGTAGCCAAGGGCAGTGTAAGAAAGAAGCAGTTTGAGCTTTGTTGGGCTTTTTTCTTCTTTTCTCACCCCTTCCAAGTGTGCTTTACAAACATCCTCTCCTCTCGCCCTCTGTATTTGCAAAACCGTCTCCTGCCCATGGCTCCTGATGAAGTCCTTGCAGAGCTCCTTGTCCACCTCCAGTCTTTTCAGCACGTATTCAAATTAACCCTTTTGTCCCATTCACACCCCCTTTCTTTGGCGGATATTGTGGCTTTGCCAGCAGCGATCCAGCAGCGGCTATTCTAATGTAATTGCATTCTGGCAATGCCTTGAGAACCTGATCAAGATCATCCCGCAAGTTTAATTTCTCCAAATTACAAAATGTTTACTATCAATCACCTTTATGAAGCTTTATTTCGTGGGCTTTCTTCAAGGAGCGAGCGGGACGTGTGTGTTACCAGAGATGCCCCTTCACGTCTCCAGCTGATCACCTCAATGGGACCAGAGTCAAATGGTCAAGGCCATATGCGTATGAAAGCCTGGGCTGCGCTGCCAGCTATTCTCTCTAGCTCTGCATGGATTTCACACTTTCTATCCTGTTAGGATGCCTACCATTTACTTTAGCGTTGATTTTTTTATTCCATTTCTGCGTCCTGTGTCATCTGGATTTAATCTAGTTAGCAGATTTTATGCCTAAAATTGCATTGTTAAAGAGAATTGTTTAAATGGGGACCGGTGGAGAACCCTGAAACCCTTGAAACCGGGGTGTCCCCCCTCCCAGCGTCGGCCACACATACCTCGACTGCTGCGGCCCTTGGCTTGGTGCGAGGGGCTCGGAGGTGGCTTTGCTTTCTTGAAAGCATCCATTGCTATTTTCAGAAGCACAAACAGATGCAAATGTCTCTGCAAACATTGCACAATGAGATGCAGGGAGAGGACAGCCTTTCAAAATCTCTGAATAGCCCTTCAAAGCAAGGCTAATTAGGGTAAGTAGAGGTAATAGGCCCACTTGCGTTTTTTACACTCGAATTTTTCCTCCCTCAAAGCTTGCAAGGCTCTTTTTCCCCTGTGGCTGGGGGGTGGTGGTGGTGGTATATACCCTCTCCCATTTGTTTGCGCTAACAAACGTAGAGATGAAAAGAAGGGGGAGAGGTAGAAAGGGAGTGGGG
>VZTJ01002248.1:23836-48233 GCA_013397795.1 Orthonyx spaldingii | reverse complement strand
GCTCCGGCCGGAGGGGCTCCAGTGTGTGTTTAAACCGCTGCGAGCGGGGGGTTTGGGGAAAGAAAAAGGTTAATCTGCACTTCCAGGGGATGAGCCGTGGATTATTCCCCGGGCAGATGCAGGTGGAAGGTTTCGTAAGGTTTTCGTTGCACCTTGAGGTTTTTCTGCATCCACCCGTCAAAGTGGAAATACTCTAAAATCATAAAACTCAAAGCAGGTATTTCCTTCCTGCATTTCTGAGGTGAATACCAACGCACGGTTTGACTTTCATGTGCTTCACTTTGAAAAGGGTTTTGCAGGTGTTCAGAAAGTTAAAAATTCCAAAGGACATTTATTTTACAAACTTCTGTGTTTGTAATCACAGTACATGTACAGTGTATATACATATATACACCCTGTATATACAAGGTACAGATACAATTCTTCTTTGTCTGGATAAAACCAAAAAATGGCGCTGTTTCGATTGTAAAGTTCTTGCTGCCTCTGCTAATCCCCATTCAGTGCCAGGTTATCACCGTCTCATGTTTTGGGAAGCCACAGTTTTGTAAGCAGCTAAGAAGTTTCCCAATTCTGACATCTGGCTCTTTGCATCCTGCTCTCGAAGCTTCGAAGAAGCCCCATTGTCAATACTCAGGTACTTGTGTCCCTGGAAGGTTTTCAGTTTCACCGCCCATCAATAGCCATTTTCAGGTGCCTGTGCCTAAACTCACATGTATTTACCTGATTTCCCCTTACAGAAAATGTTGATTGATTCCCCCTCCTTTGATTTTCTCCTATACCTTTGATCTTTGATAAACAGGGAAAGTTGACAGCACAAATTATTGTCTATCTCTGAATTTTGAGTTCACAGCAACCATTCTTTACTTGAACCTGAGCGTGGAGTTTGCTATGGGAGTCATTCCTGCTTTCCACCCTGCACACTCTGCGATGACCCACGACACCAGCAAACGGCCACAAACAACCTTCTTTGTGCCAAGAAGATCACGCACAGAAGTGAGCAGCTCAAAAAGCCCTGGGTGATGAATATTAACGAGTCTCAAACCAGGAGCAGTTTGGCAGCGGCCGAGCTTGCAGGACCAGCTCTCTTTCTGCTTTGTTACCTCTCGCAGACCAGGGCTGTGCAATATACCCGTGTACGGCCAGTGACGGGGCCTGGCTGCTCCCGGGAGGGACTGGGCTCTCTCAATCACCGGACCTGCAATCAGGCTGATGTTTCTAGAGCCTCTGCATACATAAGTGACTTTCTACACTAAGCAGTTCCACTTCACTGAGTTACTCATGTCCTTAAGTGACGGCACAATTAGGGGCCTCTGTCAGCAGGCAGAGACCGACGGAGGAGTTTCCAGCACTAACCAGAAAGCCAGAAGGGACCAAAATTTAAGGGTTATGGAAGCATATGGCAAAAAGTGTTCAACTTTTGTTACTGTGCATTTTATATATAGTGATATAAACTCTAGTGTTGTCTGCAACACTTTTATTGTCTTTTGTTTAGGTGTCTTTGAGTAGTCAATAGTTTATTCATTAAAATGTTTATGATTCCCTAGAGTTTCACAGACTTTGGCACAACCGATCACTTGTCTGAAAGTTCGCAGTGAAAGCGCATTATTCATTAGTCCTTATCCATCATTTGCAGTTTGTCATTTGTTATACTCGTGTTTTAAAAGTTTGTGCTCCAATCAAGGAGGGGAGAGAGCACCATGTGTCTCTGTGATCAGTCACAGCCATGAATAGCCAGGGCTGAAGTGAATGTTTCACAAACAACCCATAGGCTGAAATTTGTTTGCATAATCTATTCACTGCATTTTTATGAAAAACGAATGCATTCACAGAACCAGAATTGTTTCAGGAAGCTTTTGCAAACAGAAGGAAGTGCGAAATATCTTGGATAATTTATTCCCGATGAATAATTCAACCAGTTCTATCACAGGCAGTCTACTAATTTTGCAGATAAATTATTCAGCCAACACAGATAATAGCTCTTACACCTTATGGGCCTGCTCCTACGTAAGTCAGCTGCTGAAGTTTTGTGAACTTTTCTGGGATTGGAAAAAAAATTCCAAAATGAAACAGGGCCATTGATTTCAAGAAACACACAGTGTGTTGCAGCGTCTCACTGATGGCCTTATCCTGAGTTTTAGCCTTTGATATTAATTTTTCCACTTTAATGTAAGTGCAGCTGGGCTCAGCTGGACTCAGATGGACTCATGGATGTTTTTAATTTCATATTTGGAATTCTAAGGAAGTCGTCAGAAATACTTCATCATATGCTTTGAGAGACAGCACTGAAAAAAAGTGAAAGGAAAAAAGATTCAAATGGCATTTTTTACTATGAAAAAGCACAGCTGAATTGACCCATCCTTCCTTACAAGTGATGGCAAACTGCTCTTCCAAAATCTGAATTGTTGTGAGTGCGTTGCCATGCAGCACATTTATTGCTTGTAAGGCCTCGAGCATGAAGCTCATACCTCTGCCCTCATGCCGAGACATCATGCGTGGGGTCTCACTCATGGCTGGACTCCAGAAAAAGTAGGAATTGATGAATAAAGGTGGAGGAAAGGCGTTTGGAGAAAATGTGCCACAAGGCTCCCTGCAGCTGTCTGGATGCACTGTTTCCTTCAAGGAAAAGCCGGTCCGTGAGAAGATGCCATTCCCTGGTAAGGTTTTGTTGTACCTTGTAAAAGTAAATGAAACTCCGTGTTAGAAATCGACCTCACATTTCAAACCCGACCAGAATTATGATCATTGGAGCAGTGTTAACATCACTCTTCAAGCATGGAAATGAGCAGTTCACAGTAAAACTGCTTCTACAACTGAAATGTTCAGAGAAGTCAGAGGTACATAGGTTTTTTTCAGGTCTTAAGATGCACATCATTACAGCGACTCAGCAAACTCTGTCTTTTGTGACGTTATTACAAGGGGGCCTGAACTAATGATGAGTTCTTGGGATGAGTGTCAAAATAACAAATCAACTAGGAGAATACTGCTTTTCTGCTCCCTCATTGTTTGAAAGCATGGCCAGAAAGAGAAGACAGAGCTGCCTGTGGCTAATGCTTGAACTAAATTTGGAGAGGTGACATGGCTGGTGGCAAAGCAATCACCCTGGGAGCAGACCCAGTGCCTTGCAGGAGTAAAGGATCTTGCTCCCTCACCCCTGGAGATGCACTGGAGGATGCAGCAGGAATTTTAAAAGCAGGTAGAAAACCAGGAGATGGCTCAGCAGGGCAGCTTGTCTGGACATGGTGCAGAGCACAGGGGCTTCTGTCCAGCCTGCTCTGGGCACAGACGAGTGGTGAGGGCTGTGAGGGTAGGGATGGACACACGGTCTGTGCTCCTGGGACCCTTCACCCGGCTGGAGTCACCTTACAGCCCCGGCCCCAGGCTCACAGAGGGTTCAGGGATTGATGCTGTGGCTGCAGGCTAATGGACAGCCCTGGAAGCTCATATTTGAAAGGGATCTCAGCCTGCAGGGAGGCATCATTAACCACTTTTGGAGCAGGAGCAGTTATCCTGCCAAGGAAACACCTTGGGAACAGCTCAAGGGTTTTGTCTTTAAAGGATTTGGCCTCGTCTCCTACCTGCCTGTGGCCAGTGTCAGCCCCAGGGGCTGCCTGGGGTGGGGAGCATGGGGACATCACAGGGAGTGTCCCCATGTACCAGTGAGGTCCTGGCCCAGCGAGCCAAATCTGCTCTGAAATCCTTCACAAGGGCCTGGGAGTTGCAGTCAGGGCTCAACCCCGCCTGGGGGATCTGCAGAAATAGTGGGAATGTTTTATTTTCAGGTTTTAAACGTGTGATGTAACATTTTGCTTCTCTTTAGAAGGGGGGAGTTGAGTAGGTAAACGATTGTTCCCTGCAAGCACAAATGTATTTTGTTTTTTGTAATTAAAATGTTTTAATGAGACAACCATAAAATCAACCATTAATTATTTTTTTTCAAACACTTCTGCTTCCTTTTGAGCTAGGTCTATTTAGAAATAGTTTAGAGAGTAGCCTGCAGTTTTATTCTTTCTGTGGTATTATACACAGGAGTGGAGAAGTCATTTATAAATAATTACACAATGTTTTGGGTCTTTGGGTTTGTATAATATATCAAAGCGATTAGTACACGCATTGTTCCATTGTAAATGGTTTTTTTCCCTTCCTTTCAGTTTCACTTGCCTTGTCTTCTATCTAAACCTTTTTCGTGAAATCCTTTGTCTTCCTCATTCTTTTAGCTTGTTACAGTGCAGGGACATTCTTCTTATTCAAACACTCACAGCATGAGCAAAGAAAGCTACTTCTGTCGCATCTTAAGTTTTACCATAACTTTCTGGCATTTTCTTTTCTTCCAATTTTTCCCAGACTACTGATAGGGTAATGAAGAATTATAACATACATCAATTATTGGTGCTCACGGTGTATTATGCTTCTGAATTCAAGGGGAGATAAAGAGAGAAAAAAAAAAAAAGCTCCGCTTTCTGTGGTTTTGAGGCACATGAGAGAGGACTCAGCACGGATTATTTATAACATCTTTCTGAGCATCAATTATGTTTGACTCGTACAACCACTTCCTTGTCCCACTGGTTTTATGGCCAGAAGGAGTCATTTTTGTGTGTGGTAGCTGCAGCATTTAACTTGTTTCTTTTATGAGGAGCCCAAACAATGCATCTTCAGGCCAAACAATTTATCTCCTCGAATAATAGCCCAAATGTCACTCAAGTGCTCAGGGCTGGGAAGTGTGTGATTGTGGTAAAGGGCCATGAGAAGAAAGCGTGGAGATGGAGGGGCTTGTGGGGTCCCTGTGGGGCTGCCCAGCATGGATAGCCCTGGGGAGATGGGCTGGACCTGGTGTGGGGTGCAGGTGCCTGGCATTGCCACTGCCTGCTTGAGGTTTTGACAACCCCAGTCTGAGCTGTCCAAGGAAAAGGGCCAAACCCTCCTGGTGCAGTCATGTTGCTGGGCCGTGCTCCCTGCCTGGCCCTTCCCCAGCCTCCTGGACACCACATTAACTGGGAAAAATGAGATTAGGATGTCACCTCTGAGAAACGAGCCCTTTCCCCCCACACCTTCATTGTGCGAGAGCTTTTTCTTCCCTTCATTTTCCCCCTCCATCTTCCCCCTCCCACAATTCTCCCTCTTTTCTTGATTTGTATTTTGCTAATTGAAGCTAGAACAGTTATCCTAAAAGAAAGGGACAAAATTCACTGACTGCCCTGCAGAATAAATCCCCCAAACAGGAAGCTGAACGACGTGCTGAGATACTCAGGTTTTCTTTTATACCTTCCATATCAATAATTCTGCTTCGAAGGGGCAAAGATAACCTGAAAGAATTAAGCACCATAATGTGGGGGTGAAACTGAGCCTGAACTCTTGAGGGGGGCTTTGGGGGTGCCCCCCAGCTCTGGGAGCCCCCTTTGGCTCTGAGGATGGAGCCTTGCAGCCGGGGGAGGATGCTCCAGGAGCACGTCAGCCTGCGGGTCCCACTGCCCCGCCGCGGGGGCCCGGGGGATTTGCTGCCATTTGCATAGCAGGTGTTGGGTTCCGGGCCATTCTTCCTTAAGGGAGTTTTAATATGGGATAAATTACTGGGAATTAGGAGGAGGCAGGCGACAAGAAAAGCACTCATGGAGTCTTCTCCTGACCGTGGAGAGAATGGCTAAAAAAAAGAAGAAAACCCAAACACAGAGGCTTCTTCCCCAACCCAGGGAGTTTGGGGTAAGCAGGCATTTGGGGGGGAACTCTCCCCAGCTTCCCCTGAAATTGAGGTTTGGACTCAGGAACGCAGTAATCCCAGGACAGAAATACGATTACTGGCCTGAGGATCTTTGATTGAGTAGGTCTGGAAGGGGAGTTTAAAATGTTAATCCCTGGTATAATCCCTGCTCTGGCATTGTACGGACAAGGGTTGCACCTGAAGGGAATTGCCTGCTTCCTTCCCCGGGATTTGGGGTGGGAGGGCAAGGCTGGGCAGCAACCCCCCCACGGCTGTGCCCCACAGACACGTGTCCCACATGTGCCCCAGCCATGTTCCCGCACACTCAGATGTGTGCAGGCACAGACAGTCACACACACACACCTCCTGTGATGACACCGACTTTCACATGTATAAGTATTTGTACTTCTGCACACAGAATAGCAGAGGAAGGCTGGGTCTCTTCCATTCCCAGGGAGCCTTGATCAAAATTCCCTGTCACACCTCAGTTGCTGCTCTGCCTTAGCATTTAGAGCACATGTACATAAAAAGAAAATTGAGATGCTTCCTGTGTTTCCAAGTGGGGAGCCATTATGATGGAGTGTATCCACTTCCAGGATGTTGAGGAAGATAGGAAAGGTTTTTCTCTAAAGGGGCATCAGCATAAAACCATCCAGATGCCTTTCACATTGAGGAAACTGGATGTATTATATACATATGTAGAGGCATTCTATAATAGAAGATTGTATCAGTGAGTAAGAAGCTGACAATTCCTCAATTAAAAAAAAAAAAAAAAAAAAAAAAAAAAGCAGGTGAATTCACCCCAAAAGAGATGTGAGGGCTAAGCAGGGACCTGGCAGTGCTCACAAGAGCCCCAGAGCCTGGGCAAAGTGGGGCAGGTGGGAAAGGAGAGGAGACACCTCCAGCCAACAGTCCCGGGCTCAGGGTCCTGCACCCTGGCCTCAGGGACGACCCTTTAGGGTGCAGGTCCTGCCACCCTGGCCATGAGAGGGATGAGGGTGACACCCCAAGGCTCAGCACTGCAAATTCGGCCATACAGGGACAAGGGTTTGCATCTCAGCTTATGGTACACAATGTGTAGATTTGCTGTGCTTTCTGAATTTAAAGGAACCCTTTCCACTGACTTAAATGGCCTCTGGTTATCCATTTAGCTTACCATTTACCTTAGTATTATATGTGCAATATATCCTTTAAAGTTTCCATTTTTCAGGGACAAACCCATAGGTATGAATATCTTAAATTCTAGTCTGAATTCCACCCCTGGTTGGTGAAAGCAGCTGTGAAGGTGAGGGAGTCCATCTTGCTCTCCATCATGCTCACAGCCAGCTACCATCTCTCTCAGTAGCTCTTTATGATAATGCCTCCAGGTATAAAGAGAAAAATAAAAGTATAATGTTAAACTGCAGTTGTAACAGCCCTTGAAAACTCTCAGGCAGCATATGGATCCAGACTGCTGGGTTTGCTGGCACCAGTACAAAATGGTGCAGCTGAACTCGGCAGAGAGTGAGAGGGAAAAATTCTCCAGGAAGACACTTCAGATGCTGTGCTTTATGCCTGGAGTGGGACTGTGGAGGATCTGGGGATGCAGCTAAGTCTGACCCACAGTGAAGTGGAAAGAATAGTTTTCAAGGTTTATATTAGCCCTTGTAATCCCTGAACATTTTCCTACTGGTGCAGCTCTAAGTTTTAGGCCTGCTAATACATATTTTAGAAGGGTTTGAAGGGGTAAAAGGCTAAGTAAATACAAAATACTAGTTCTAGTATTCAGAAATTCAGTATTCGGGAAATTAGACAATGGAGCAGCATGATTAAGGGAAAGTAAATGTTGTCCTAGGTGATTTTTTTCCCCTTGGGGTTGGATGCACTTCCACAAGAAGAAACTCCTCTGAAACGAGTACTTGGCTAATGAGAGCAGATGAGTTTGGCTGACAAGTTTTTGCTGGGCGGCTGGTGAGGGGATGCTGCTTTCTTTTCCAAATTAAGCAGGTAGTAAATTACAGTAAAACAGCTAATTATAAATGAAGAAGTGAATGTATTGCTTCAGACTATCGACATCTCTTGGTTTTCATCTTCTTAAACCCAAGGCATAAAACCCAAGGTATTTTTTCCTTCACCTCAGATTTAACACATGGCATGTCTTGAGCCTGCTTCCGTTTACTCCAGTGGGAATTAGAGATCATTTCTCTGGAGCTGGAGCAGCTTCACTTTTCCAAAGCAGCTGTTGGAGTTAGTCAGGGCTCTGCACCTCTTATCCTACTGTTTAAACAGGAGGGGATCCAATGAGACTGAAAAATTGCCGAAATATCTTTCACTAGATCACTTTTTATTATTTGTCTTGTGGGCCTTGTGCATATACAGCTGGTGCTATCCCAAGGAATCTTTTTTTCTTTTTCTTTATTTTCCCCCCAGAAACAAATAAGATATGGCTTGGATTTCTTTTTATATCGTTTTCAGTGTTTGGTGTTATTTGTCTGTGTTAAACTGTTAATGACCCCAGACCTCTACCCCACAGATGACACGCCAGGTGCTGGGAATTTAGCTCTTCGGCATGAACTCCATCCACCGTGTTCGCCAGAGGAAAAAAAAAAAAAAAAGAGGGAAAAACCCCGTCTTTCCTGACTTGTAAGTGATGGGAATTGCCACAAGGTGTCAACCTCCACCAAGCTGCAGCTCGGGGCCGGTTCTGCTCTCCCGGCAGTGGCCGGGGATGGATAACCCTGCGCAGAGGCTCTGCTGGAAAACCCGGACACCTGCTTCAGGTAAGTGGGGAAATATCTCCTATATCTCCTATAACTCCTAAAAATGATTGTTTTACCTCCATTCTTTTCTTTATTGCTATTCTTCATTTCTATTTTATTTCTTTTTATAATTTTCCACAACAAGTTTTAGCTAAATTCAGTTTCCCTTCATCCTTTTCTCTTGATCCTAAAAGAACGTTTCCCAAACATCACGATAAACCCAAGAAGCAATTTTTTCCTTTAAAGCTGACATTTTCCCTTTGTAGAGCAGCATTTCAAGGCATCATTTTCTAGGATGTTCTGTGCAGCTGAAGTGTTGGGGTTTTACCTTCTGGGCAACCCAAACCTCTGTTTCCTCACGGGACCAGTCACTGAGTGTTGGACTCGATTATTCTTGTGGATCCCTTCCAACCCAGAGCATTCTGTGTTTCTGTGTTCCCTTTGGGGATGCAGTGTGTGCTGGTCCTGTTTTCAGCTGGGAGTGCCACACTTCTCAAGTGCCACTGCTTTCTGCAAAAGCACTGTCCCAAGTGCCTTCGGACTAAAAGCAATCCCAAGGATTTCTTGCCTTTTTTATTCCTTAACTTCCTGCAGCCTTGGCTGAGCTTAGTGT
The DNA here is from genome assembly GCA_013397795.1 of Orthonyx spaldingii. Classification (NCBI taxonomy): domain Eukaryota; kingdom Metazoa; phylum Chordata; class Aves; order Passeriformes; family Orthonychidae; genus Orthonyx; species Orthonyx spaldingii. The sequence goes on along the minus strand of VZTJ01002248.1, from coordinate 39,190 downwards.
AACTCGTGGGCTGGTGGAATCGCTCAGAGCCAGACCTGATGATTTGACACTGGTTGTTATAATGAGGAGCTGGATTTTCCTGGCAGAACTGTTTTAGCTGTTGCTCTAAAATGGAGAGGGAACACCCTGCCAGTCACACTTTGAATTGGAGAGGTAGCACTTGGCAAACTGGTTCTTGCTGGGGAGAAGTGGTGCTTGACTGGGAATTGCTGGCCCAGGAAAGGAGTTGAGGAGCTCTGGGCTGGTTTGATTTTCCTGATGTGGTTGCAGAAGTGATAAGTCTGGAGAGATAAAAAAGGAAGTTGAAGTAAACCACAAGGAAAAATGTAAATGGTGGAATTATGAAGGTAATAGAAATGGAGAAGTGTTTTTATGCAACACAACTGAATGGGCAATAATGAGGTAAAAATGCTGAGGGGTAAAGACAAAAGACATTTCTTCCGGGATTAGAAGTGAGCTCAAAATTGCCAAGACCTACTGGAAGTGGGGGGGTGGTGGTGGAAAGGAGCCTGTTGTAGCATTTCTTTTCATTTAATAAGCTTCTTTTTCTGGGTGTCCTGAGTGTTCAGATGTAGCACACTTAGTGCCTAGTAACCCAACAAAGCTTTGATTGGTGCCTCTGCAGAAAGATTTTTCTTTTCCTTGCAGGTTTCTAACCATGAAAAAAACCCTGAGATCAGTTGCTTCAGAATCCTTAATTAAACACAACAAAGAAGGGCAATTAGAGCTGTGTTTTCCTTTTGTCATCCAGCAAATCTTGCAAACCTCAAAACCCTTTTCTTCCTCCAAGATTTATGATGGGAATAAATCATAATTATTCCTGGAATTATCAGCCTTAAGTGTACATGAGCAGGATTCTTTTTGGTTTTGTTTTTTTTTTTTCCTCAGAGGAGGTTCTGAAACCCATTCAAGAGAAATTCACTAACCTCTTTTATTGTGCAGGAGGAAAACCAAAAAACACAGGCGTGGTGATTTTCCAGGCCTTGGCTGCCTGCCTCCTTTCCTGTCACTTCATGTCATGTCATTCCTCCCTGCCGGGTGCTGCGTGCCTGCTCGCAGGGAGCAGCTCCTTTTGGGCTGGATGCCCTCCATGTGTGTCGTCAGAGCAGTCACCACCCAAAGAGCTGGTAACACAAACAGGCAAAAGATGAGAGGAAAACCAACAGGGATTTGAGGACTTCAGAGGCTGGCAAAAGGACCAGAAATGCAACCTGTCACTGGGTGCTCAGAGAATAAACTCTCACACGTTACATCCCTACAGTCATTTCTTCCAGGGGTCTTGGCTTTGTTTTCGTGGTTGGATGTAGCTGTGCTGGTGCCCAGCAAAAGGGAGCGAGTTGTGCACTTCAGGCACTGGAGGTGATATTGTGCATATGTGGGTTCTGCTGCTGGGGCGTCAGAGGGACCTACCTGAGGACAGGACCCCGGTGCAACACCAGAGGAATGGCAACTACATGGGTCCTGGGCTTGCTGAAGAGAAGGTGACAGGAGGGAGAACCTCTGGGCAAGAAAACCATATTGATCAGAAACACTTGATGTTTTTAAAGGATTTGGGGCAGGTGTTTTGGGAATGAGTCTGCCCTGAGTTGTGCTGCAATCCAGTTTCCCTTGCTGGTGTGATGGATATGGCTCCTGTAGACACAGAGCAGCCGGATGTTCTCTTTTCCCTTAGTGTACATGTTCCAGATTGACAGGCTGTGTGAACCTCTGAGCAGGCTTCCCAAAACACAGCTGCTTTTTGCCTTTTTTTTTTTTAATTGCTTTGTTTTGTTTTTTGAAAAATTTTCTTCGGAGGTGTTTGCTAAACCAAATGCAACATTTGAAGCTTTTCTTGCAGAGCTGAGGAAGAGCATTCCCAGCAACAGGAGTACAATGAGCAGGCTCCAAACAGATTTATAGTGCAGATGGCTGTAGAGGTGTCCCCCGGCTGACTGAGAAGGTTTTTGGTTGCCACTAGATGTCCTTTCAGCCCTGCTTTCCTCACTGCTCCTTCAGAACAGTCATCTGGGCTGGGATGTCACAGCCATGGCCAAGGAGCTGCTGGACACCAAAGTGCTGGTGAGAGAAAGGAAGGGGCCTGAATCCCAGGCTGCTGGTGCCTCCCAAGCATCCTTTTGATCTCACAAGGCTTGGTCTCAGGTAGTGCTGGCTCGTAGAGATGCTCAAAACCCAACTTCTGGATCTGTACTGGGTATTAAATGCTTCAATACCTCTAGTATGACTCAGGGACTGTTACTGTGGAGCTGGTGGATAGTGGAGGTGATGGCCCAAGGGGAAGCCTTGGAAGGTAAAAAGGATGGTGACCCCATTTTGTGCAGGTGTTCAGCTTTCTCTCTATGAAATGGTAGCTCAAATACCTTAGCAGACATATTCCACTGAGATGCAGGTATGTGTTGTCAGAAAGCACAGCTGACAATTTTGTGAGATTTTCCAAGTTGCCTGGATGCCCAGGGTTTTGAAAACAATTAATATTTCTATAAGGTGCATATCAATATCTACGAGCACTGGTGGGCACTTTAAGTACCTGGAGCTGCTTGCAAGTGCAGCTGCATCCACTGTCTCAGGCAGTGGCAATCCCTGTTGCTATTCTGGGTAAAGGAATTAGAGGAAATCTTTGCCAGAAATACATGCTGGTTGCAAGGATATCTGGAGGCTCATGGGGTGCAGCTTTTCTAGGCAAAACAAGGAACTTCCAGGAAACACTTGGCTCCTTGTGTTTTAGGAGCAGAGGGAAATCAATGACTAACAGACACAGAGTTTTTGATAGAGCAAATAGAGTTAGTGAGCGCTGCAAACAGCAATCCCCAAAAACACCTCTGTTTCCAGTTGTGGGCATGCACACCCCAACCCACTGAGGGGAAAAAACCAGAAAAACAAATCCTGAGTGCCAGGCATGGAAGATCTACAGAATGCCCTGGCATGAACTTGGTACAGTCATGGCTTTCAAGATGGGCTGTCCATCCTCCTGGATCTCAAGCCCAAACTCAGCCCAAACCATCTTATCTTTTCCCAAAGGTGCTGAACAACCAGGAATAAGTGAGGTTTTCAGATGCTGGGCACATCTGGATTTCAGTGCTTCAATTTTGAAAACTGCCTTTGGAGGAAAAATTCCCCAAATGTGACTGAAGCTTCATTTGACTTAAGGAGGAGTGTGGTTTGGAGGGTGCTGGCTCTGTCTGGGCTTGTATAAAACCTGTTAAGTGATGTCAGGTTGCACAGAGGCCTTTTACCCTTGAACAGGCACAGCTCCCTGGTTCTGAATCCCACTGGGATGGTGAATCCTGGGGATGGTGGCTTTTTTATTCACATTTTTTCCTATTCTCTTCAAATATGGGCCCAGAAGGGACCCAGCTCTGCCTTTTAATTAGCTCAGAGAGCATTTGTGTTGCTGTAACACTGCTTTTGACTTCCCACTCAGCCCTCAGGGATGACCAGTGCAAACCCCCAGCCCCAACAATGACTTTTCCATTGATCCCCACATCTGCTCCCACAGCCCTGATAAAACTTTGTTGGTGTGGAAGCAGCACTTCCACCACATGGACGTGGTCAGGAAAGGTCCCCATGTGTGCGACAATCTGGCATGGCCTCGTGCCTTGATTTAGGGAGCCTGGGGGAGCTGGGGCACAGCAGGACCTGCTGAGAGCTGTCTCACACAGACCACCAAGCAACCATGCTTTCTTAATAAACTTTTTCTGGCCATTTCTGACCTAGACCATATATGAACAAGTGAAAAGCAAGTGGTGAAAGGCTCTGTGTAACATTACTAATCCCATGTAGTGCTCTCACTGAAAAGGCCAGGCAGGTCTCCCTGCTATTGTGTCCTCTCACTGCAGCTGCTTGGGTGACCCCTGTGCCTTTATTAAAATAAAATCTAATAGCACTGTTTTGGAATGGGTGCAGCCTGTGGGTCCCCAATGCCCAGGGGAAGGATGGAGTGTGTGGGCAGGTTTCCTGTGCAGGGCTTGGTGTTCCTGCAGAGTGCCAGGGAGCAGATTTTCAGGCTGGATGGGGAAAGCAGTTGCCTACTGCCCTCCTTGGAGGCTCTGGGATGGGTTTACACGCTTGTGGAGCAGCACTGGAACTCAAGGAAAGGAACTGTGGGGTCTGCGTGTCCTGCTCCTGTACCCCAGGATGAAGAGAGGCTCCTGCTTACCCTGCAAATATTCAGGGTCTTGGGAAGGAAAATTGGTAACTGGGGAGCAGTCAGGGCTGGCTGGTGTGTGCTCAGGCCATACTGCAGTGGCTTCATTTTTCAGTCTCAGAGCACACATGTATGGTCTGCATATGAAGGAGGCTGGACTGAAGGGTCTCCTGTGGCTTCACAACCTGAAATCTGCTGGGGAAAGCAAAATCAAACTTTACGATTTCTGCCAAATCTTGGTGGAGGAAGTACCTACATATACATATGTATATTATATTTATTTAAATGTTTTAGCAGAGACGTTTCAGTCTGAGGGAAAGTGGCTGATGCTTTGTGTGTGGCTGTTACCTTCTGATGCAGTATTTCCCTTTATGACTGCATATCAGGGACAGCAAGGCATTCTCCTCTTGTTCCTAGAAAATTAACCCTGCCTAGAGATGCAGGCTTACAGGCTTGGGCAAACCAGCTCAGTTTTTTCTCTTTAGGCTTTCAATTCTTGTTTCTGAGAGTTGTTTTGTTCAAGGGATTTTAGATTAAAGGAAATACAAGTATTGAACCAAACATTTTTTTAAAATGGCATTGTGATTTTGGTTTTTGTTTTGGTTGTTTTGGTTTTTGGTTTTTTTTTTCTGTCTCCCATTCTGGCAAGTGGAAAAAAAATTGCAATTGGTTTCCTCTGTGCTTAGTTTTTTTTGGTGCTGGTGGTTTTGGTCTGGCAGATGATCCCAGAGTTAAGACATCCGTACATGCTCTGCCCTGCAAAGTGTGAGTCACTGAGTCCTGTGCTTGGGCAGTCAGAGCTGTGCACACTATTCCCAGTGGAGTTCAATCACCTCTTATGCAACCATATCACAGGAAATATATTGCCCAGTAGTTGCTAAATAAGCTGAAACCTTATTTGAAGTCCTTTTTGAAATCAAATCTTCTCAAGGAAAAACTACTGGCTTTGTTAAAGTGTGACTCAAGAAAGGAGAGGGGCAGCTTGGCTCTATAACACATCCGGGTTTGCCCAGATATTGGATTCAGATGTTCAGCCAGAAACAACCCCCTGTGGTTGATATCCCCAGAGATTTAATTTCTTAAATACCCTGCCATATTTCTCAAGATTTTTACTCATAAGTATCTGAAGCTTGAGCTTCATCCTTGCGCAGAATAGAAAACTACTTTGAAATCCTTTCTCCTCCAGCTCTGCCAAGTGGTTATCCCAGTAATTAAGGCTATAGATATATGTATATAGTATGTTTTTGGGGGGTTTTTTTCCCCCTGTTTTGTCTGTCTGAACTAAAGGAAACCCTTGAGCTGAGGCCAGGCATTGCCCTGGTCCTGCAGGGTGAGATTGCTGTCACTGAGTTCGTGCCGGAGCAGCCCCGCGTGCAGCCGCCCTTGCACAGCTGGGAGCAGGCAGGAAGGGCAGTGGTGCTGTTCAGGAAACACCAGGAGCTTTTAATGCCTTTAAACTCTTGCTGGCTTTACCGTTCCAAGCTATTGCTTTCCTTTTATCTGGGGAGTGATGCAGGAGCTTTGTTGGGTGCAAAGTCCCTCCCTGTGGGCAAGGGCAGAAACTAGGCAGCAAGAGGAGGTGGTGGCTCACAGGTTTTTGTTGCCTGACTTTTGTTGTGCAACCATCCCTAATCTAACCCAGATCTTGTTCAAATCACTTTTTACGTGGTTTTATGTGAATTGAAGTTGTTAATTTATGTTTACCTAACACAACACTAGACCAGTGGCCATAGGCAAATGGCATCGCCCTTCTTTATGTCACAGCATTCCTCAGTGTTTGGCTAAAGTCCAAGTCCTAAAATGAGAAAGGAAAGTAAATTATACTGGAATAATGTTTTCTAATTCCAGTGTCATCAAGGCGTGTAGCGGTCACCCAGCCGGTGGTGGAGCTGCCAGCTGGGTCACCCGTGGCGTTCGAGGCTGCAGCTCAACCTGCCTTTTCTGTGGGGGTTTCGGATTGGGTAGATGACACCTCTTGGGACAGTGAGCTCTGAGAGGTAGGCAAGTTGAGGCAGTCTCCTGCCGTGGGCTGCTGTACAGCTAGGTACCGCCCCCTCCCCTCTCTCCTCGTAGATGGTTTAGATGTTCATATAGTTGGTTTATTATTCATACCAAACTAGAATGTTCTGAAGTTCTGTTCTTCCCATTGGCTTATTTACATATGTCCCTCCTACGTCTGCTGCTTATTGGATACTGTCATCTCCCGTCATGTACCCCATTTGTCCTGTCCCTTGTTCCGCCCCTTTTCCCCCCGCCTTAAAAACCTGGTGCAACAGTTGTTTTATCACTCGTCTCGTCTTGTCGCTCCCGTCCCTGCGGTGAGCCCCTGCCCCCCCGGGGCAGGGAATAAACTCTTGGATTTACACCACGGGCGAGTCCTCCTAATCCTTTTGTTGTCTCTGCGTCGCATTCTCACCATCTGCTGCTGCTAGCCCCAGCCTGGGCTTTGAACAGCCTCGGAGCTGCCGCGCGAAATATAAAGGCACAGCCTTGTCGCTGCACACGCGCTTGCGACACGCGAGAACCGGGCACACGAGGACACTGCAGGCCTTTGGCCAGCCAGGCGGCCAAGCGGCCAGCGACAAACGCGTCCTATCTCTAATCAGCTTCTCTGATCTACTGTTTTTCCCCCCAAACCAATTCAGCTACCAAGTGATTTAACATGGAAGGAGTTCCCTGACGGCTTAAGAAAATTTACAAGCAATTGTAAAATTTTTTAAAATTGTTTTTTATTACTTTTTTCATTTGTCTTAGAAAGAAATATGAAATCTGCATGCAACCTTCTAAATATTTTGAATATTTAAATAGCATATGATAATTTAGCAGTACAGTATATTATACAGCAAGATAATATAGGGAGACTTCCTATAGTATATTTACAAATGAAAAGGTAGTTTTGTTATATTAAAAAGACGAATGCACTGCTTAACATTGAAGTATTACATTCAAAATAATGAATATGTTGTATTGTGACTAAAACATACATAGGTATTTATATGTTTGCCCTATCATATTTTTCATAAAAAGATACCCTTTAAAGGCTTTTTTTGTTGTTGTTGCTACAAATCTAGGAAAACATACACAATGGTCTTGGAGCCTAAGATGTCTCAATACTGAAGCCACAAACTTTCTGTAAGTGCTTCAGGTGGAAAAGAAAAAATAAACATTTTCTTAGTGACAAAAATGACCTAGAAATGCTTTCTAATGCATAAGAGGTTAAATGGGAGACAGCGGCCGCTTCGCCTTGCAGCAAGACCTCGAGTCCATTAAAGAAGAGGTGCACGAGTGATGCTCACGCTCATCTGACGAGGTGCTGAGGGACCTCACTTCTGCAGCTACAGCCACGACATTTTAGTGACATCTTCCCCAGCAAACTCATCTTTGGTCCCTGCTTTGCCTGACTGAGGTGGAGGCTGCAAACATGAACAACAATCCCAGCCCCGAAGCTTTCCCACTGCCAGAGGTGAGGGCCATGGCTGTACAACACCGTCACAAACAGTTCTGTTTGCCTAATGAGCTTATAAAGCTCGATTGCAATCATAGTGAAGTATGAATGAATAATAATTAAAACCAAAAAAATCCCAAAAGAACTTCTTTAAAACGAAAAGCATGTGTTTTCCTAATTTCAGTAAAGAGCAGAAGGGTATGAAATCAGAAGTGCAACAGATGCTTGCGAAATCTGGAAGCCTTTTGTACACGGCTATAAAATGTAAAAACTGACCCTTGGTAAAAAGTGCTTTATAATAATATAGAATTTGTGTCTTATGTTTGCGAGAGAGAAATAATCTTCTGTAGAGCCCAGTCTTATGCCAGCCAAGGGAGTCCATTCCTCGTACCACGTTCTCTTATTCTTCATAAACCCTAAACAAAAGAAGAGCCAAGAGCAGAGTATTTAAACTAGGGATTAAAAAACTCCATTTCAAATAACAATAATAATAAATAACAAACAAACCAAAAATAATAAACCCCCCCCCAATCAATTTTTTTGTAGCCTGTGCCTAAGCAATTTGGAAAGTAAGTTATTGACTTCAGCAGTCACCAGATTGCTGCCTATATCCATAAAACATCTGGGAGGAGTGTTGGACTTCGACACTGTCACATCTTGGAGGCATGTGGGGAGTAACACACTCTGCCACACTTACCTGGATAAATAACCCTGAAGAATAAAATAATCCTGGAGAATAAATAATCCTGAAGAAATCCACATCTGCTAATTCACTTAAAACGCTGGGAAACCCCTATCTCATATACAAATGTTGAAGCTTATCATGAGCAGTATATAGACAATAAGTTCACAATATCTGTTGTGTTTGCAATAATATTACTCTATTTCATTTTTCTAGGTTATTTCCTGACAGCACAGCTTGATGGGCTTGTCTGTCTGTGTGTTTCCTGAGGGCACAAGCCTGGGGCTGAGCATCCTTCCTCATCTTAAAGACGGCCTTATGTTAAAAAAAAATAAAAAATTAAAGAAACAGGGGAAGAGTGTAAATATGTGTTATGCAATAGCCAGTGCTTCCCCACGTGCTCTGTTTGAGAAGCAGATCCAGGGAGCTGGCAGGAATTTGGGGAGGTGGCCAGGGGCTTGCTGTGCCCTGGCATCGCCTGAGGCACCACCGGGGCTGTGCTGGCGATCGCTGGCACCCCCGGGCCTGCAGAGAGAGGAGCCTGCTGCTCCCTGGCCTCACCTGAGCTCACTTTGGGGGAGCAAATTCCCTTCTAGATGAGGAGGATGAGGGTTTGATGGACCTGTACGGTGTGTGGAGGCTACAGGAGTGGCAGGACTTGGGCAGCTCCCCTTAATTACATATGGGGACATCACCACTGGCCCTCAGGAATTCATGTCTGACACCCTGCCTTCTGTCTATGACTTAGAAAAAACCCAACCCTCTTTACAAGGGAGAAGCTGCAAAAGAGTTTTATCAGAGAATCACCATTTTTCTGGGAATTGTATGCTAGTTAAAATTGGCAAATACCTGCGTCATCAAGTATTGATGATGTTGAGGTGGTGTGATTGAAGTGTGGGACAGGGCTCCCTCTTCCCATCTCTCCTGACTGCTTTTCTCGTGACTGTGTGAAAGTAGTTTAGCTTTTCCTCTTGGATTTTTACCCATAGAAGGGAGGTGAGTGTATGTAAATCACTGAGAACATCAGCTGATGAATATTTTAACCAAAGATAATTACTGTTTATACTCAGAACAGCCTAATGCCAAAATAGAAGCAAGAATTGCATGTGGCAGGAAAGAATTAATATCAAGAACATCCATTTAAAATTGTAATTTTGGTAATGAAATACATCCTTTGTGCTGGATAGAGCATTTGCAAGTGTGTGCATTTTCCTGTTTTTTCTATGTCTGAATGCTCTGGTTGCCTGACTTGCCTCCAAGATGCTCACCCGTTCAGCAGACTGGGACTTACCTGCCTTTCTCCTTCCATACTCGGTACCACTTGAGCAGCCTGATGGTGTTCTGGCGTTTGGGGTTGAGGCAGTGCTGCTGCTCCCCCCTCACCCGTGTCCACAGCGTGACACTGCAAGGCAAGGGGACAGGTCAGGGGCACGGGAACACCCGCCCTGCTCCTGCCACACTCCCTGCCAGACGGGGCAGGGTAAGGGTTTTCCAGCTCTGTGTTTTATGGCAGATATTTTGGGTTTGCTGGGATAAGATCAGAGCAGCTGTTCACCCTCAGTGCAGGGTATTGAGGTTGTACCAGATGAAGTCATACCCACTGGTTTTAATCAGTGGGTTTGCCCTGCCTATCTCTTAGACATCATCTTTTGAGCCTAATATGTAATTTAATTAGGGCTCATTCAGGCATCCACAGGGACTTTGCATGAGGACACAGTTCCGTTGCACGCAACACTACTTCATCTAAGAGAAATTATTAGAACTGATTCATTGATGATTTTTAATTTTTTTCCTTAATTCTGTAATATTTTAAGTACTTGCACATGGCAGAATGCTTGTGTGCCCAACAGCCAAGCTCTGAGGCTCAGCACCAACCCTGGGGGCTTCAGCCTCTTCTGATCACCACTGATCCTGCTCTCCTTGCCAGCTTGGTGTCCCCTTATTGTCAGCACCAAGCATGCTGGGAGACAAAACATGGAAAAAGTCTTTCATCATTTCAGGTTCCCTCCTGGAGGGCTGAGTGAGGCTGCCTCAGTTGGTCTGCCACAACTGAGGAGACATGAGGGATCTGGAGCTGGGTCCCAACAGGACGGCTTTCCAGAAACATCAAGACTACCCCAATTTTTGGGGCTCAAAATTGAGCAGTTTTCTCATTTTCTCATTAATTTTGAGATTAAAAAACCCCCAGACAACATCCAGAAACCAACCCACAATGACAATTTGTATTAGAATTATTAATTTTCTGGAAATACCATCCACAAGAGGGGAAACCAGTTATTGGTTTAACTAAAACTGTATAATGGAATTAATTAAATACTGCTTGAAACATGAGTATAATGATGGCAGAAACCCAGAAATAGCTGTGTATGCTGAAGGGCCTCTTTTATGGTTTGGTTCAGAAAGGAAGACAAAATGCCTTGCGGACTTCCCCAGCTCATCCTCCTGGCGCCTCACAAATTAAAAGGTGCTGCCTGCGTGAACTGAACTAAGGGTCTCACCACGATTCCAATTTCAAGGTTTAACAAGGTGTTCAAATAGACCTTTCTATTCAATTAACCTTCCTCCCTGCTCCCCTTTTCTGCTCCATGTCCAGCGAAGCTCACAAAAAGTGATGGTGTAATTTCCAGGTTGTTTTCTGGGAGGATGTGGACTTTTCCCCAATGCATGGGGAAGCAGTGGAAGCCTCCAAGAGCCTTGATGGCTGCAGGCATGAGAAAGGGAAGGGTCAGTGCTAAAAACTGTGGACTAACTCTGTCTTAAGGGTGTTCTCAGCCAACTCCTCTGACAGCAGTATGTGCTTGGAAAAGGGAGTTTTTCTGCAGCATTGAACGGGAGTGATGTGAGTTTTAAGGGATTTGAGGGTGGAGCAAGGTTTCTCCATGCAGCAGCCACCTCCTCGGCTGTGCCGTCTGCACTGCCAGATCCAGACCTTGCCTTGGGTTTCTGTTCTGGCAGACCATAGAGGATATTTCCAGAAAGTGATGGACAAGCTGAATTGCAGGAGGAGAGGAGCAGGAACACCTCTGAAAAGCAGCAAGCCATACATTTACACCAGAAGCAGTGAAGGACACACTGGATTTATCAGAGTCTGCAGTCTGAGCAGGAAAAGATCCACGATTTGCCTCTCAGGTTCTTTCCTCAGGCTGAGGTGCATTGCTTTGACACTGCATGTAGGTTTTCTGCTTTGGTTCTGGAGGATGGACAGCAGAAATGTTCCCAAGGCAGCCCCATGGTCCTCTGCAGTTGTCAGACAGTTCCTGATGGATGCAGAGTTGGGTGGCAGCGTGTTTGAGCACGCTGAGATGACCTGGACCTGCTTTTGGGGATGCTGGTCTGACAAATGTAAGGGAATGTGCCTAAGAGGTGCTGTGGGAGCTTCTACCTGAGTGAGGAGTTGCCTGGGTGGGCTGTAAGAAGAGGTTGAGAGAGGTGGAGAAGGGATGAAGCACCAGAACTTACACTTCCAGTAAGATTCCCCCAGTGGGATTTGTCCCTTTGCTGCCCAGGGCTTGGTGGCTGGAGCCTTTGCCCTGGTGTCTGAGTGCTCCTGTGCCAAAATTCTCCTCAGCATGTCCATGCCTCCAGGGCTGTGATGAGCACCCCAGGTCAATCTGTGACCCCAGCACCCTGTGCCCCCACACATCCCATCTGCAGGGATGGAGGGGCTGCACCTCTGCCTACGAATACCCTGTTTCCATGACCACAGGGATCCTGGCTCTGGTCCTTTCATCCCAAGCTGGTGTGGGAGCTACCAACCACCTTTACTGCCCCTTGAGAAAGGCACTGCTGGGAGCCTGTCTCCCATCAGCTGTTCTCACCCTGACACACCCCCACACTCTGGGACAGGGCAAAACATGGGTGGGGGTGTTTCAGAGCATTTCGGGTAGAAAGAGTTAAACTTCCCTCCTATTTTCTCCCGCTCTCCCTCATTCCAGGAGACAGATACTCTCACAATTACTGCTAGATGTACCATGAATCTTGATAGGTTTTGACTAGACTGAGGACTCAGTTTAACTGTTTCTTACTCTGTGGCACAACTCTGCTGGGGTGTTATGGCCAAACCTCCCATAACTGCCCCCCCACACCTACTGTTTCTCTGCCCAACATAATTTATGTCATATTTCTGCTGTATGAGAGCTTTTAAGGAAGGCAGAAGGGGATGCAGCTTCGACAACTCATTTTAGATGATCACTGCAGCAACAAAACCTCAGTTGCAGGAATTTAGCTCCTCTGTGCCATGTCCAGAGACTCCCGGATAAATTGGTTCCCAGAATATTAATTTCAGTGCTTTCAGTGCTGAGTTCAGGCTGCATTAGTGTAACTGGAAAGGCAGTGATGGCAGTGGGTTTGCCCTGCCTGCCCCACAGACACCCCCAGCAGTGAGACAGTGATGGGACAGTTCTGTCCCAGCAGCTGCTGCAAACCCTGGAGAACCCTGAGCCTTGAATTGTGTGCTCGCCATCTGCCCTATTAGGCTGGGAAAGCAAGTGCTCCTACACAGCATTCCAGCTTTCCCAGATTTCTGATTGGATGTAAAATGTTACATTACTGAGATTTATTTCATACCCCCTGGTCACCCTCTGCTTTTGGGCAAATACCTGGAGTGGGATGCAAAGAGTTAATGTGTCCCTCTATTGAAGGGCCAAAGCACACAGAGTAAAGCTGTGAGGAGCTGATTCAGGCAGGGATGCTTTGCAAGAATTTTTCTGTTCAGGTCACCATCAGCTGGTTTGGGCTTCAAAGAAGTAGGTCTGATGTTCCCTGAGCTCAGCATTGCTCGCGGTGGTGCTGCTGTAGCTCTGGAGGAAGCCTAAGGAAGCTTGAATCTCCATTCCTTCTCCACGAGCCCTCTGCTGAGCCTGGCGAGCCAGTTCCATGTGGGAAGTCTGTGGTATCTCCTCCTTGGTGCCAGGTGGGTGGGCAGGATTCGGCCCCGTGGGCACTGCAAGGTGCTGGAGGTGTGCAGATCCTGTTTTTCAGCGACTGGCAAATGTTCCGTGGGGGAGCACGACGCTGGATCAAATCAGTCCTTGGTGTCCTGGGGCTGTGGATGAACTTGGGACCCTTTTCCCCCCTTAGGTGGCAGGGGGGCTCGGTGCAGTCTTTTTGGATAATCTGCCCTTCTGGTTCTTATCCAGCTGCACGTGCTGGTTGGATGGTGCTTTGTTGGGGGAATCTTAAGTTATCCAAACAGGACAGGAAAAAAGCCAAAACTACCCATATTTGAAACCTAAAAACCTCCTCCTTTTTTAGCCAGTCATGTCAAAAATCGCTGTACCTGCCTCAGCCTGGTTAGCAACTGCATCAGGTTGAGATTTCATGGCAGCACTGGTCCCGACTTGCAGGGAGACTGGGAGGAAAGCATTTTCTCACATGCTGAGTAACCCCATGAGGTGAAGGGGATTGCTCTGGTACAATGCAGGTTGGGGTAACTCTTCCTGGCAGAAACCACCACGGACCGAACTCTACTCATGTTTATTCTGCATGCTCGGAATAACTCGAGTAAATAGTTCTGAGTTTTGTATCAGGCAGCTTGGAGTAGAATTTGTCCCTATTTGCACTTGAACTAATGATAACCTTTTTACTGCTACCTGTTCTGGAAATACTTATTTGATGAAAAAAAAGAAAAGGTGTCAAAAAATGATACCTGAAGTTTTGGTCAGAATTACACCTTTTTTTTTTCATCTGATGCAGCAAATGACTATTCCCAGGAATTAGCATGCCAGGGCATGAGCAAAACAAAGAACAAAGAAGGAACTTGCAGATAAGGTGAAGCAGTTCAGCTGACAGGGAAACAGAAATCAATAAATGAAGGAGAACTTACATAATCATCTCTTCCACGCAAAATGGGTACCTCGGTTTTATTTCCAGCTTCCGTACATTAGAGAATCTTATTTTAGGACCTTTCCTTGAACATTTGCACTTCACGCCTACAAGAGAAAGCATTTTCTCATGCGCCTGCAAAGCCTCCTGCATACCAAGTGTCCCTTCCCCTCCAGCCTGTGTGCATCCAGCAAAACTTCAGTTTGCTCTTTCAAGGCTTGGTGGGAAAAGATGAATTCTGTAACGCTGTAGAGCTTAAAAAGAGATTAATTTTTTCTTTGGTATATCCAAGGAAAAGGTAATGACTCTCTGGGAGATGTTTTAGAGCACTACATATGTTCTGGTGCTTTGTAAATAGCAGAGTTTTAAAAGTGCACCTGCTGTGATTAAATATAATTGTATTTAACAAAAGGAAATGAAAGAGTCAGAACTCGCTTTAAACTGAACAAGCAAGTGCATGTCTGGGCTACTTTCTCATTCACTCGTGTCTCACTTGGACTTTGTAGGACTTTGGGTCATTTCTCCTTGCATGGATGCTGTGGTGCAGTCTTAGTCAGACAAAAGCTGAGCATTTTTTAACCATCATTTTTGTGCACAGCAAAAAACGTAGACTGTGCCCCCACCTCACATCCAGCTCTGCTCTATTCTCCTGAAAACCACCCTCAGTTTCAAAGGTGATATTTGAGCTCTATTCCTGAATAACAAAGAACACGGCATGACCTGCCCCACTGCGAGGTCTTTGCCTTGCAGTGAAGACACAAATGAAGACACAACTTTATCCCGTGTATTTTACCCCTACTTCACCATTAAATAACTTGCAGCTCCCTCACTCACAGACACATCGCACCTGGGCATAGCTCAACCCGAGTCAGGGCTATCAAGACACAAACACAAATTACTGGAAAAGAGATTTGCATGGGAATAGCAGAATAAAACACTTTACCTTCCGCGCTGGCTAAGCACATCGCGATGAAGAGCAGAAGCAGAGCTGCCGTCAGGAGCTTCATTGTGAGACAGCAGGTACCCAAGGACACGCCGGGGGGTTGATGTGTTTGTTCGCTTGGGGTTTGTCCCCCCGATGCCGGTGTCCCGGGCTGGGTCACCAGGAGGGGACACCGGAGCGGCTCCCGGCGCTGCTGCGCTCTGCCGCTGCCTTCCTTCCCTTCTCCTCCTTTAAAGCGGCTCCCGCTACCCTCGCTCCCGGCTCATTAATATGCAGAGCAACTCCGCGGCTCCCTCCGCTTCCTCAGCCCCGCCGGGGGG
>VZTJ01002248.1:0-23414 GCA_013397795.1 Orthonyx spaldingii | reverse complement strand
GTGAATTAAATGGGAAAAATATTCGTAAAAGCTTTCTTAGGTGGGTTTAGCATGTGGAATGCTTCAGGAAATCAGATCGGTTTGGCGTTGCTTTAATGAACACTCAAACAATATTCTGCTCCATGAAGAACAGGGTAGCAACACGCAGGAACTTCATGGATGTACATATATGTTTCCGTCTGTTTCAGATTTCAGAAACAGCTAAAGGAGCATCTTCAAATCCCGATTCCAGATTTTTGCCTAAATGAAACGGGTGGGGATCAGAGCGGGGTCTGACGGCCTCCACAGCAGTGTGTTCCAAACGCCCCTGCGGCTCCCAGCTCAGCCCAGCCCCGCTCCCAGCCCCGCTGCCCGCTTGCACACCCATCCCCGCTCTTAGACCCGACCCGAACCAGCACCCTGCCAGCCCCGGCAGCGCTCGGGGCGGGCTCGCCACGCACTCCCGGCTCCGCTCGCATTTTAAGTTTCGCCCATGGCTCGCTTGCTGCCGGCTCCCGTTGGCAGCGGCCATTCCGCTGCGTTCCCGGCCCGGCTGCTGGCAGCCTGCGGGAACAGCCCTACCACACACAGGCTGCACGTTTTGCGCAGGCAACTGCCGAGTTCTGGCCCCGGCTCCCGTGCGGGACGTGCCGACACGCCGGGAACAGCCTGCCCGCTCTGCCCTGCCCGCTCTGCCCTGCCTGACATATGCCACAAGGCTGGGGGCATCGGCTGGTGTGGCACGGAGCAGCCTTGGGGGTGAAAGACCTTTTTTCGGGGTTGTGAGGCTGCTGCTGGCGCAGTGGGACGGAGGGGGAAGGTATGATAGAGTTTCTGTTGTGCTTTGTGTGTTTTTTGCTGCACAGCTCTAAACCAGCTCTCAGTGCACCCTGCTAGGAATGGTTTGTGGGCTGTGTTATTAAATGGCAACAGGACTCAAGAGAGAGGTTTGTTCCAGAGCCTGGGATAAAAACAGGCAGCTGAGGTATGGCAGGTCTCTGTTCAAACCTTTCAAATAAATTCCCGGTTTCTTACACAAAAAAGGAAAAAACCCCAAGGAGAGTACAAAAGGGTTTTTTCAGAATTGCTATCAGCTGGTGGTGAAGATGCTCATTTGGCACAGGGGAGAATTGGCTGAAAAGCATCCACGTCCAGAGCTGATATCCTTCCCTTCTGCATCTTAGGGTAATTCCCTCCTTGCAGCTTTCTCTGCACTGTGTGCAGGAACAGCCTCAGGGAGAGTTCTGGTAAGGAAAAATCTTTTTCCCTCCCCCTCTGCTAGTAAGAATTTGGGTGCAGCTTTAGCTGACGGCAACTTGAACTTTCCCCAAACCAGGGAGCTCATTTACAGGCTGGAGAAAAATTAAAGGAAATTCTCGTGTTTTCCAAAAGCGAATCCCATCTTCTTGTATGACTCTTCTCACATTGAAAGAGCCATGTTTATTTAGCACGGACTAAGCAAACTGCTGCTTTAGTTCCAGTTTTCATGTAGAAATGAATGTATTTGAGGTGTGTGTACACATATGGTGACTCTCACTGTGCGCGCGAGCGGTTCAGTGCCTCTGTGCCAGGCACTGCCTTTGACTGTAATTATTTGTGAGAGCTCAAAGGTGCCTCTTGCCTCGTGTGACAGATTTTGATGGCCATGTACAGCTGTCTCTGACACCTGCTCTGTCTTAAAATGACAATCACAGGAGATGAAGAAGTTTTAGCAAATGATTTGAGGAAAAAGAAACATATATGGAATTCACCATGGTCTGCCCCAAAAGAAATGCTGATAATTCAGCTATATTTTCTTTGTGCAATCATATGCTGAGTTGCTTAACATACACTGGTGTGCCTGGGGTTTCTCCAGCAGATCTGCTAAGCCACACAAATGTGTTTTGATGAGCATCTGGTGCTCTGCAGGCTGTGGAGGGCTGGCCAGGTGAGCACAGGGCAGGTAGTTGAAGCATCCCCTTCGGCCCTCACAAAGCCACCCAGTTGCAGAGTAATTGATCAGGGCTTGGGTTTGCCCCACACAAAAGGGATGTTTCAGAGCAGACACGGTCACCAGGGTCCTGCTGTTGTCCTCGGCTCTGCAGATGGGACATGCTCAGAGAGCCGTGCGTCCCCAGGGGAGCGTCACTGTACCTGTGCACAGAGCGTGTCACCTGCTCTGGCTGGCTAATTAGAGGGGCATTGTTGCTGCTGAAAGGGCTCTCATTTCATCTCATCCTCTGATCTTTTCAGCTCTCTGCTGCAGCATAAGGCTCTCTAGAAAACCAAGGCTGAAGCCTGGCTTTGCCTCTGAGGGTGGGACCCAGTGGAACCAGAGGTGATTTGCCACCCCGTGAGGGTGATTTGCAACATGGAGGGCAGGGATGGGTGGTTGTCTCCTCCTAAATAACAAAGAAGAGTTTTAGCAAAGGGACTACCATTTAAAGTGAAATTCTCACCATTTTTGGCCACCTGGAAGCTGAAATCATACATAGCTGAGCACAACATGCAGCTGAGGTGGAGCAAAATATTTGTGCTTGTAGACATGGGGACAACCCCCAAATGCACATTGCCCTTTGAAGGGAGAGCTACTGGAATGGGGCAGTTCACCCCCAAAATAAATAGCTGTGGTGGGAAAATGGCATGGCTCCAGAGGAGCTGTTGGATCTGCCAGGGCAATGATATTTGTGTCTTCATGCTCAAACAAGATTAGGTGTGATGCCTTTTCTCGGGCTTACCTAGAACAGAGGCCAGACAAAATTAAGAGAATAAAAAGCAGATATTTATTCAAAGGCCTTCCAGATACATTCGGGCAGTCAGAGCCCACCCATGGCTGCACCCAAAATGGACAACAGGTCACGGGTTTTTCGTGTTTTATAGTTTTTGGTCCATTTGCATGTCGGGGTTAGACCTCCAATTATAACCTCAGGTAATAAAGTCATCTGTCCCAATCTTGCCCCCCAATTTCTCTGCTGTTTGCATTTTTTGGGGCCTAAGACAGTGAGGTGTCCTTGAGTTTCAGGTCTAGAGAGAAATTGTTTTGTCTAAGATGCGAGAACAGTAGCTCCAGAGTTACATGAAAAATATAGAAACTAAAAATCCTAAGGCATCACGTGGGGTCCGTGCCCTGACCTGACCTCAGGCGAGGCTTCTCCTCCTGCTGTGAATGCATGCAACTTCCTAAACCAGCACACAGACAGCGTCCCTTAGGTGTTCATCTGCATCCCAGGGACCAGGATGTACACTTTTACAGTCATCCCCATTATTAGAAATATTTCAGTATTCAGCTGGCTTTGGATATGCTGGTTATTTCAAGCACAGGGCAATCTATCACTTGGATTAACTGTCCTTCCAAATATCAGAGTGTTTCACAGAGGGAAGATGAAGATGCTCGTCATGGTGAGAAATCTTTGCAAAATGGCCATGAAATTGAAGCTACTTATTGCTGTTGAGGCAAACTGTGAATGGCTCATCTGAGTTTAATGTCTAAGAATATCCATATCAGCCCGTCAAGGAGAAGATTAAACATTTGAAGTGACATGACAAAATCCCTGCATATCATGTCAGGAATTTCGGGGAGGAATTAGACTTAAATGCTCACTCGAAACTTCAGCATTAAGGTGGAGGTGCACAGAGGTGATGCATGTTGCATGTGTTGGGTTTTTTTTTCTGAGTGCTGCACTTCCTTTTTAATGTGTTTTTGGTGTTGTAACAATTCTGTATGAGCCCTTAGTCCTTGCAACAGAGGAAATATAAAGCTCGATTCCAAGCTTGAAGTCAGGGGTGAATTGCCTCAGATTCTGGGAGGCTGTTGAAAGCCTGCTCCCACCATGCTGAACTCAGTCAGTGGCGGATGTGCTGCAGCCTGTGGTCAAGCCCATGTTTTGACCTCTAGCTGTAAATGACCTTTTTCTTTCCTCAATAGCCCTGAACAGTAGTTGTGTCATCCTTGCATGTATTTGTCTATCATAAGTTGAAAGGCAAAGCTTTGGATTTCATCTTTGGTCTCTGGAAACATGAAACATATTTCAGGGAAAACAGCTGTGTTCCCTTCCATGGCGTTTCACAACGGATGAATTCTGCAAAATAAGGCTTGTATTGTTGTTGCAGTCGCTGTGTTCTTTTGATATTTTCTTTTTATTTTTATTTCCATAATGAGATTAAATTCTAGACACTGCTTCTTCCCTTGGGAATAGTTTTAAGGCAATTCTCTTCCTAAACCTAAATTCACCGAGGAGGATTTTTTGCTGAGATGAGAACGATGAGGTCGGATCTGGGACTGTTGTCATGGCTTGGAGCTCTTTGAAGCTGTTAGTCATGAATCATTAAAAAGGGCTGCATAAGATGGCAAAAAGGAGAACTGGCTCTTTGTGCAGGTGACTTGAGAGTCACCTCTAGATGTGCACAAAAGGATTATCCCAACTGTGACTTTTTACATTGGGAAAATAATAAATTGTATTTAATTTCCTACTGACTCATTTCCTTGCGTGCTACAACTTACCATTGGTTTTTGTGTGCAAGCACAGTTTACATGTTATACAGTTTTGTTAATAGGCATTTCAGCTGTGAATGACTGTAGGTATTTATTTTGTGCTTAACCACACAACGAGTTGGGTGGCTTTCTTTACCATCCACCCTGATGCTTGCTATAGTGTAGAGGGAATAATGTGAAGGTAGGAAAGGCAATTTGTTTGATCTGACTCACTCACATTCCTGATAGTGCTGGGCAAAGCCTTGAGAAGTCTCCACGGTGTTGTATGGGACAAGAGATGGTTGGGACGAGGATGGGGATGGCATGAGTCCTGTCCTTGTTGATGTGTTGTCCCTTTCCCAATTGTTTTTTAATTCTTGATGTCAGGCTGAGAGAGCTGGGGTGAGGATGTGCTGTTAGTGCCCAGGTGTGCAGTTAGAACATCACAGCACTGGGTAACACAACAGCAGTTGGATGGCAAACGCTTCTTTTTGCCCCAGGATTGGAAACACATTGTGCCATCCTGATTTGCTGATCACATCTCTGTTTGTGTGGGGGTAGGTTTGGGTCATCTGTGGGTGCCAGCTTTTCCAATGAAAGGCTTTAGGAGTAGAATAGGGTGTTACTGTATGGAATACATTACAGGCAGCCTCTCTCTGTGCTATTGATGCCACTTCTCTCAAAAGGAGTGGCTCTGCTGCCAAGCCATCCATATTCAAAAGCATGGGGAATATGGAAAACTGAACCACAAGGTGTTTTATTTTTGCAAGACAATAGGACCAAATGAGCTCAGCACCTGAAAAGTTTGTAATCCAGTCCCAGGTGAGCGCTTGGTGAGGTGGGGAGCTGTGACAGCAAGATCCATGAACGTTCAGACATGAGAAAACCCATTCCTGACACTTCTCCTTTCTGCAGCTTGTTAGAACTGGGCATAATTTCAAAAGTTTCCAGGAATGGCAGGAACGTGCTTCAGCACATCCACTTCCAGCACTGGTTCCACGGGATGAGAGTCTCTTAGGAGAGCTGGTGAGCAGGAACCTGCTGAAGTGTCCTCATTGCAATGGTTTTATGGGCCTTAACACAAGGAAACGGAGACTGTGTGGGAGAGGGCAGCGATGCTTGGTGTGTTTGGGGCTGTTTACCTTGAGCTGCAGTAGGAGCACAGCCTGTGTGCCCTGCTGGCACTCAGGGTGGGAGCTGTGGTGCCTGGAGGCTGATGGGCACTGCAGCAGTGACAGCAGATCTGGTGGCAGGGACATATTTGCAGCTCTTCAAGGCCTCTTGCAAAGCCCTGGAGTGATGGTCTTTTCTGTTGTCTTTTAGGAGGGCTTTTGAAGCAAAAAGATGAAGACATGAGAAGATTGATACATACAAAATTGGAGAGGCAGAGCCATGCAGGGTGTCAGATCCACCTTTCTGATGCACCTCGTGTCCTGCTCCATGACCCAGGTGGTGGCATTCAGACATGGAGCTGCCCTGGGGATCCCACACACGAGGAAGTTTCTGGGAAGGGGTGACTGCCCCACAGGAAGACACGATGATTACCTTGATCTATTCTATGGTTATTCTCTCTGGTGGCTCCTGGCATCTTTTTTTTTTTGGATTTGTGGCTTCATGTTTCCAAAAAAACCCAACACTCAGAAGTCTGTGGGTGTGTGGATGCAGCTCTCAATGGAAGATCTTCTCGGCAGCCTTTGAGAGGTTTGTTTTTGTGCTTGTTCCCGGTGACTGGGAGCTGTTTACATTTGCCCACAGAGTAACCACAGCAACAAAACTGCCCAGCACCAAGAATTAAAGCCATTAGATAAAAATGGTCATAACACAGTGATTAGATATGGAGGGAAATCATGTCACAGCATCTCCCATGGTGACGTGCAGGAGTGCCTGGGGTGCCATCGGAGGTGGGTGTGTGCAAGGATGGGAGTGCCAGGACCAGGCACTGCAACACACTGAGCCTGGCTTGGGCACAAAGCCACAGCATCTGTAAGTGCCTATGAGGCTCTGCAGGGCTTCTCTCACTCCCTCAGTGCTTTCTGTAATGTGCAAAAATCCCTTGCAAGCTCAATGAAGCCCACTCTCCTGCAGACAGGAAGGGTACTCCCTATCTCTGTTCATTTTCTGCTGAGCTGTGTGTTAGTAATGATGGGAATTTTTCATACGCTGATTTCTTTCCTCCCCTTGGGATAGAAAACATATGTAGTGTCTTTAAAAATAAATAAAATGAATGGCTCAACAATGCAGACTTTGAATATTTGATGGAACATTAGTAGGCTGCAATCAATCAAAAAAAGATCTTTTTCTTCTGAGTAATAAATATGTTAATTATTTTATCTACTCAGATAAAAACTTAATTACCATAGCACTTAGGGAGTGGGAAGAGGGAGGTAGTTGTTATGCGTAGTGTTCCCAAGAAAATCAGTTCATTCTGCAAATAAACCAACCAGCATTTCTGCAAGCAAACATCCCACTGCTACAGCCAAGCTGTGCACTTCTCCTGGCAGGGCTATAACCAGTAAGAACTTAGTGGGGAGCCTCATTGCTCTAAACCCCCCTCAGGCTGGATTTGCCCACTTTTCTCAAGTTTTCCACCTGGTTACATGCTCAAGTGTGACACTTCCTTGCCACCCATCTCTTCTTCATGTGTGGTCTGGGTGGGCTGCAAAAAAGCTAGGCCAAGCACTTCACAGCCCACTCTGCCAGCAAATATTCTGGAGTTCATCACTCCCTAGGAGCAGGGTGGTTTGGCCAGACTTGCAGATCATCACAGGGAGAGACCAGCAAGGGAACAGCAGGGACCACTGTGCAGCATCCCCCTCCTCCTTACAGCCTGGTAACCCCTCCCTGCTTGGCCATGCTGACGGTGCCTGCATCAAGAATAGCTAAAGCACAGAAGATTCATGCTGTGCTTTGCTGCACTGTCACACCCCTGAGTAGGTAGAAGTGAACTTTTTTGGTTTTTTATTAACAATCCTAAAAGAATCACACAAAGATGGCACATTGCAGAACTGATGTGGTGAAGAAGCAGTGGGTTTTGTTGTGGAAATTGAATGACAAATCAGCTAGAGAGCAAGACAGGGCTGATAAAGTCTATAAATGACAATGGCACTGATGGCGTGGGGCTGGGACAGGGGACTGGCAAACTGCTGGTGTGGCCCCTGCTCTTTGCAAGCTGGCTTAGGTGTCTTCCCCAAATCCAAGGCTTTGCCACTTTCACTCTCGAGGACAAAAATATGTCTGGCTCACGATTCCTTCCAAAGGCCTTTGGCAGCCTCTCCTGGCAGTTGGCTGTTTCTGGACAGGCAGGCAGTTGTTGCTAAAGTGATTTGGAGGCAGAAGTGGTGCTCTGGAGCCTCAGTGCTGCAGGAGAGGATCAGCACCCAAGGTCGTTGCCATTGTGGATGGGGCTGACTTTGTGCTAGCAGCTCATCTTTGGCAGGAGAAGATGGGTGTGAAGTCCCCCTCTGTCCTTCTTCATCCCCTGTGTCAGAGCAATGCTCTGTCCCCAGGAAAGTTTTGGAGAAACTCATCAGCCAGCATTTCTTTTGATGCTTGTTAAGGATTATGCAAGTATCTGTTCCATTCCTGAGAGATCCCCAGAGCTCAGTAGCTTGAAAGAGAAGTCTCAGAGCAGAAGAATTTTCTAGAAGTGGATGTGGCTTTATGGATACTCTCAGAGATCAGGGTGCCTAAGAGTTATCATGAATTTCAATCAAGAAGACAAGAAGAGCAGAGGGAAAACAGATTAGCTGTCCTCTCTCCTTGCTCTATAAGATAAGACAATGAGAGAATGTGATGAGATCAATGGAAAAAATAAAAGGAAATGAGAAATCAAAGGAATTGCTGCTTTACAGCTTATTTCATATGGTGAATTGGGAAATTTGCCCTTCAGGGGATCAAATATTCTCTTATTTTTTTAACAGATTTGTATAACTCATGACTGCAAAGATGAAACCTGTGATAGAGGCTGGTCCCCTGCAGGGATTCAAAAGGAAACAATTCATTTCAGGTACAAGTGGTGGGACACTGCTGGATGTCCCTTCCTCTGGCGCTCTCAGAACCCACACAGAGCTGTGGCATCTGCCGGAGTGTGGCTTCCCGCAGGGCTGGAGGGCAGGGTTATTGGAGCTGGAAGTCCAGGGACATTGGAACAGCCACACCACGGGATCACTCCCAGCACCTCAGGGAGGCTCAGCTGCACACACCTCCCCTCTCCAGGCTGTTCCTGGAGCAGTGTGGCAGATGCTCAGAACCAAGACAGAGAAAAGGATCTCTGTCCTTCCCTTCCAACATGTCAGTGGTGCTTCTGGAGTCACAGTCCTCATGCCTTAAAGCAGATCCTTTCTGGGACTTGAAGTTAGCTGTGGCCTTTGGCACTTCGTGTCCCAAGTGACTTGCCCTCAGAGAAAGAAGTACTTTCTCTGAGTTGTTATTCCAGCAGTAGCTCTGGTCCCCATATTTTCCCAGGGCTGTGATTTTGTTTCTTCTTCTTTTAAAGCATTTTGCTGTGCCCACTCCATAGCTCCAGGTCATTGCTGAGCTCTGTATGGGTCATATATTCCCTGTCTTCTTCTGCAACCACCAAGCCTCTGCCCAGCTGGAAATCAATGGGAAAACTCTTGCACTGGAGGCTGAAAAGGTACTTTCTGTGTTCATGGGTAAATGGGACCTTTGGGCACCAGCAGCCAGTGGTTGGTGATTGGCTGCAGCCAGGACTGGCCTTTGATGAGCAAAGATTCGAGGTTTTTGCAGCCACATATTGCTGCCAAAGCCACCTCCTTTGGGAGTGCACAAACATTCCAGTTTTACTCCTTCCCTGATGTACAAGCCCTTGGTCTGATCTCCTGACCAACTGGCTGGTAGCAGGCAAGTGCTGCCAGAGGTCAAGATGAGTGATTTGTCCTTGTGCTACTGTCAGATTTTCTTGAGACTGATGTCTCTCTAAATAACGTCTTTACCTTCATAAATTCTTCATTAGCATTTGTATCTCTGGTACTTTGCATATGTTTGCTGGTGATATCAGCTAGGTTAGGCATGGTTTCCCTTCCAGGTGTGTGAATGGGTTTTCTTTCCCCCAGCAATGACTTTGGCTATGCCAGGCAGTGTTTCTTCCCCTTGGCATAGTAAACTACCCATAGGTATGGCACTTTGATGACAAAGGAGCCACATTTTAATAGCAAGAATACCTTGGCTTTAACAACAGGCAGTTAAACTCCAAAACTGAAACTCTCCACAGATACAGAGAACAACACAAAAAAAGCTTTTAAACTGCACTGCTCTCCGTGTCTGCGAGCAGTGGGTGCCAGCAGAAAGGAGGCCAGCTCCAAACAATCCCAGCCTTGCCCCACGCTCGGCTTCCAGGCTTTGAACGTGTTTTGTTTTGATATCTTATACTTGAGATTTTCTGTTCTTTCTAATTGCATGTAGTGCCTGGCTTGGGAAGGGCTGTTCTGCTGCGAATGCAGCTGTGCCCCTACTCCCTGCACAGCCCACCCCTCCTCTCTGGAGCTGTCAGGTGGGACGCCTGCCTTGCAGGGTCTGTTTTTGCCAAGGAGATGTTGAAATTATTGGCCGGTTCTTCAAAGGTCTGCAGTGGTTCTTGATGTTCCTCACTGGAGCGGGGCAGCGGAAGAAAGTCGCCTGGGAAATGCTGTCCGGAAGTGAAAATTGGATTCTTTAATGCTCTTGAAGAGCAAATAAAGTTTCTAAGTATGAGAAGCAGCCCACGCAGCCTTTAGACGCGTTTGTACCCAAACAAACCCACGTTGTACCATAAGTATTAATTTCTTTAGCACGTAAATTGCTCCAAATAAGCTATTGGGTAAGGCTGGATGCGGGAAGGAAAAATCCAGGACAGGTTTGCCTTTCCCACAACACTGGCCTGATCTTATATCCACGATTGTGCTAGTTGGTCAAGACGGTTATATCAGATAAGAATTTTATTTAATTTGACTTGCATGTGTAGGACAGAGTGGCTTTGTTTCTCTTAAAAAAAGTTCTCAAAATGGTCCAGTTCAAGCTAAGGGACCATCTCCTTCCCTTTCCATTTGACCCTGTAATTATGTCCAGGGGTGTTTGACATTTCAGTGTGTTTCTTGGAAGTTTCTCTTTTGTTTCTTTTGTCAGCTCTGCATGCAGAAGCACCAGCCATTCACGGATGTAGCACACCCATGTCACTTTTAAAGCCTGTTACATTAACTTTCATCCCCTTTGGGCTGACCCCTGTGCACTGAGTATAACACACACCAGGGATTTCCATTACAGCCCTGTACTTCATCCCTGGCCTCCTGTGTAATTTGGTTGGATGTAACACTTGGAGTTGCAGAGAATCTGACTGATGAGAAGAGATGGGGAAAAAGGTGCAGTAATTTCTTCCTCGATGCCAACCACCACTGTTTTAAGGTGTAATTTGTGCTTCTGTCTGCACAAATCCATCTAGAGCTAAAGCATGATAAAACAAGTTGCCCTTTAACATTCTTTAGCTTCTTTTCTTTGCTGCTAGGAGACAACTTTGAGGGCGAGGCAGCTGGATTTACACTTATGGAGAAAAGCTGGAGTGGAAAAAGGAGCAAATAGACAACTGGGATGTAAATCACAATAATCCTAATGACTGAGGCAGCAGTTGGGTCTGCTCCTGCATGCCCAGACCATGGTGGGGAGATCTTACCCCAGCACCAGCCCAGGGAGCCCAACCCCTCAAGTCCACACAGGGCAGGATAGGGCAGGCACATGTTTTAGTGTGTTTGTGCTTCAACAGGATCCTCAGGTGCTCCCAGGCCCAGCTCTTGCTTTGAATTGTTAGAATCATGGAACCATAAAATCGTTTAGCTTGGAAAAGCACTCTAAGATCATCGAGTCCAACCATTCCCCCAGAGCTGCCAAAGCCAGCACTAAACCCTGTTCCCAAGTGATGCATCTGCACAGCTTTTAAATCCCTTCAGGGATGGTGACTCCACCATTTCCCTGGGCACCCCGTGCCAGGGCTTAATAACCATTTTGGTGAAGAAATTTTTCCTAGTATCCAAACGAAACCTCCCCTGGCACAACTTGTGGCTGTTTCCTCTTGTTCTGTCAGTTGTTACCTGGGAGAAGAAGCTGATCCCCACCTGGCTGCCCCCTCCTGTCAGGGAGTTGTAGAGAGCGAGAAGGTCTCCCCTGAGCCTCCTTTTCTTCAGGCTGAGCCCCCTCAGCTGCTCCTCACCAGACTTGTGCTCCAGACCCTGCCCCAGCTCTGTTGCTCTTCTCTGGACATGCAAAGATCACTTGGTACCGCTCCTTACCAGGACTGAAAAAAGAGATGCAATAAAACCAATTTCTCATTTAGATATCAATATTCACCTCTCTCATGTCATCGTGATCCATCCAGCTTTCTTGAAAGCTGACAGAAGCCAACTAAACAGAAAAAAAGGAGAAGTAGAAATAGCAATTCCCTCTCCCTGATTTTCATGGTGGAAATGGCTGGACGTGGAGTTGATGGGCTTGACAGGGTATTGTACATTGTTTGGGGAATGTCTTGAACAGTATAAACCACATATCAGAACTTCAGGACATATAAGTCAGCGTAACTCCATCAGCTGAAACACTGCTGTAGAATATTCTGGTTCTTTCCAGTGCATACTTCTAACTAACTCACTGGCCAAATCTTGTGTCTTTCCCTAATTCATTCAAGACACACATGATAAATCACCCTTGACTTTGACCCATGAAGGAAAACTAACTTGACAAGTTCATTCTGTATTCATTTTTGTCAAAATATTGTTTATGACAATGGGTAGGTTGCTGATAGCTCTGGCTATTGTTGCCCAGGACCCTGTGAGTTTGATAAACGCTCAGCTGGAGTCCATGTGGATGTCTTTCCTCAGCTCTTTGTTTCTCATGTTAAGACTTGTGTCTTAGAGTGAAGAACCTGATTTATTAAAAAACACCATATAATATAGTGAGACAGATGTCAGCAATGTTATATACCTCAATAAATTTTACCTCTCTGGAGCAGATCAAAAGTGCAATTATTTGAGGCATGATGAAGGCATTCTGCATTGAGGGAACATTTTAGTAACCTGATAACGTGAGCAGTTCTTGCCATGTGCTTACAGAAATGAAGTTATGGGATTGCACTGTCTTTCTCTTCTCCCACAATAAATATTTCAACTTTATAGATATTTAACTTAACAGAGAGCTTATACCTGATGGGTTGCAGGTGACAGCACTGAGCACCTGTATCTGATTTTCTGTGTGACATGTTGGAGATGTGAAGGTCTGATATTGGCTGTGCTGTGCACATGGCTATTCACCTCCACAGGAGTTTGAAGTGGAGCCTGTGGCCCTGCCTGGAGCTTTCCTTTAGAGAGATGGGGGATGCAGGCACTAAAAAAAAGCCCTAAGGGATTTTTCTGCATGTGTTTGTGCTTTCCTGCCCCTACAGAAGAATTTTCTTCTTCTATTCTCAGGGTGTTGTCCACTGCATCTCTCTTTGCTTGTCTCCACCACGTCGCCGTCAGGTTCTTGAAGCTCCTGGGGCTGTTTCCAGCCCACACAATGCTAGGCTGGCAGCACAGAGCCTGGGGAAAAACCCAGCCTGGAGCACAGCCTGGGGCTGCAGCTTTCCATTCCCAGGTTGTGGCTCAATGTGGAAAATGTGTGCTGCTCACTTGTCTTGCTCTCTCTGCCTGTAAATTAGTAGCGCCAATTAACTTCCAAAAATAGGTGCAGTGTTAAGGATTTCAAAGGTTGTAAACCATGATATATATAAATAATCAATGTATTTCAATCAGAATTAACATGAACCTTCCCTGTACAAGTAAGCATTTGTTTTCCAAGACATAGGCTCACAATATTCTAATATTAATATTATTAGATATTGGATTATATTAGTAACATTTAGACTGACTATTAGGAAAAATTTCTTCACCAAAAGGGTTGGAACAGAATGCCCAGGGAAGTGCTGGAGTCACCAACCCCTGAGGGATTTAAAAGACAAACAGATGGAGCACCTGGGGTCATGGTTTAGTGGGGGTTCGGCAGTGCTGGGTTAAGGGTTGGACTCAATGGTCTTAGAGGGCTTTTCTAACCTAAATGATTCTATGAATGTATGATTAAACATACATACATGCATACATACATATAAATATAAATATAAATATAAATATAAATATAAATATAAATATAAATATAAATATAAATATAAATATAAATATAAATATAAATATAAATATAAATATAAATATAAATATATATATGCAGTTAATGCAGTTCTATTCCAAAGCACATGTCTGGGTTTCTTTCCCAGTGAAAAACAAGGTATGTGGGGACAAGGAAGTAAAGGTGAAATGTTTATATCAGGGCTGGGAAGCACTCCTGAATCCTGTACTATGAGTTTGTGGGAGCAAAGTCATACAATTGATTACTTTAAAAAAATCCCATTGTGGATTTTTAAGGTTTTGAAATTGTTCAAACAGGGTGAAATTTGCATAATCAGTATAATAGCCTCAATAAACCTTTTGATCCTTTGGTATGCAGGAGTTACACACACACTGTGGATTTGTCCCCATGAAATGCGGTAGCTGCAGCTCCTCTGTGCAGGTCTGTGAGGAGGCACCAGCCAAGCAGAAACCCATGGAGGGTCAGCAGAGAGATGAGAGCCCCAGGGCTCAGTGGGTGCTGACAGCCATGATTTATCTCCCTCTATTGCAGGGTGAGCGAAACTGGCCCCACACCTCTGTTTTCATGTCTCTAACACAACCTCATCCAACTTTTGCATTTTGTCCCGCTGCCAAGTGCTGACCGAGCCCCTGCCGTGCCTCCCTGCCATCAATCACCAGAGCCTTTCCCTGGGCTGCCCTGTGCTTCCTTAGAGACCAAACCCTCCTTATCATTCACATAAAATCTTGTTACAGCTTTATACCTGCTTGCATGATCCACTTATCAGCCAATAAATCTGAGCGAGACCAAGCACTGGATAACGGCGTATTCGCCGCTTCCTGGTGTGGATTTCCCGGCCCTGGGCTGTGGCACTCAGGCACTTTCTGAACAATCTGTTTCTGCAGTGGTGCTTAAAGCAGCACACCTCGCCCCAGGTCTCGCTGCCATGAACCTGGGGAAGGTTTATTCTCCAGTGCCACTTGCTGTTCTCACCTTGAGGTGTTTCCTGTGCCACCACCCTCCATTCACATCTTGTCCTGTGGGTGACAAACCTCTCTGCCCTCTCCCTGGGCATGGGCAGTGCAGTCAGAGCGACCTCAATTCCGCATCTGCATTTCTGAGCCTTCCCACCTTCCTTTGCCTTGATATATTTATGCTGGATTTCAGGACAAAAGTAGGATTTAATGAGAAAGTTGAGTTTTTTCTATGGTGAAAAAAATCCAGGTTAGGGGGGGTTTCTGTGACCTGGGTCAACATGCTCATGCTGAGGCATCAAAAAACCCCCTCCAAAACAATCGAAGCAGGAAAATTCAAGTCTGACAGTTTTCTGTGAGTTGTAGGGGAGCCGGGAGCTAAGATTTAAATGGCAGATGAAGGAGTTCATTGCAGTAGTTTTGAAATATGGACCTATAAATCTCCAATTTTCTACATGCACAGCCAAGCATGTTCCTGTATATTTATTTTGTTGAATGTTAAGTGGTTCAGTTTTACTGTGGTTGCCTTGATTTTTTTCTCTCAGTGGAGTTTAATTCAACATAAGCCCTACTGCTTAGTCATTTTGTTCATATTTCTTCATTTAGATGCTTGTGCAAGGAAAGGTTAGGAGCAATCAGAAAATACTGGAAGCAAAATAAATGTTCTCTAATCTCTCTTCAAGCCCAGACTGAAATGCTATTAGTACTTCTGGGCTTGTCTGGATTAGTTTCTTAAGAAGCTGAAGCTGAACAGATCTAACTAGATTATTAATTTAGTAAAACACGGCCTCTCCAGGAACTGAGCCAAATGAGTATCATGTTGCTTTGTTTCTCTCCATGTACTCATGGCTTCTGTGGTGGATTTGTCCTCCTTTAAAACAGGGAATGATGTGAGCAAAGGACTATGAACACCCATTTGTGGGCACCACATGGCAGAAATGGGTGAAGGGCAACTTCAGCCTCTCCCCCTGCTCCTCACCACACTCCTTCCTGTGTGTTGGGTTAGGAAATGTGGGCTGGAAACAGCTCATGTCTGATTGTCTTTGCAACAATGTCAACTTGAATCTTAGCCTATGGTGGTGGATATTACTACCCTTTTCAACCAGAGTAATTCCTTCATTCCTGTGAAATCTACTGTCTTATACTTTGTCCAGTGGGGAGATACTGATGTGGAAAACCAAGATGTTTTTCTGGAGCGTTTGAACATTACACACACAGGGTTGCTCCTCTGGACAGGGGAGACATTTGTGAGCAGGTCCAAAGGTTTCATGGTTGGAGTCCTGGACTTGAGATGCTACACCTTTCCCAAATCACCTGGGAGGAAGAGGGCAGAGCCAGGAGCAGTACAGGAGGAGAACAGTATACAGAATTGTCTTTGGTAATACAGGGCCACAGGGCACACAAAATCACGTTTCATTTGCTTTAAATGAAAAGATTTGTTTCAACTTTGTACCCAGTGCATACATAACTGAGTGAAGTCATAGGCACAGGGGTATAAATGGGCTGGAAATGGAGGTGTACTGACCTGTGAAAATGGGGTTATTGGTTATCAGTGATGTTAGTCCCAATTAAAGCTCCAGAAAGTGCCCAGTGAGGGATGTCTGACTGCTGGGACACTCCTCTGCCTGCCCAGGTCAGCACAGTGCCCTGCTGTGCCTGATGCCCAGGGAGGGGCGAAAAGGATGGATTTCTCAGTGGGGTCATACACAGTGATGCAGCCCCTGAGCAATACTTAAACCCCTGGGGTTATATACATGTTGTAGTCTCACCCATCACTTGAAGCAGGGCAGAGGAATAGGACATCACCCAGAGAAGGCAGGTTATGAGCAGTGTCCCATGCTGCTGGAGTTTCCTGAGCCTGAGCTATATTTAAATTTTAGAGAAAGTACTTATAGTCAAGGCACTGAGAGTTAATAGTCAAATATTTAACAAGCAAGGAAGGGATAGGACTAAATGGGTTTGGCTGCTGGTGGAGTCCCTAAGTAAGAGCAAACTGACTCAATGGGCTTCCTGTTTCTGTAGGAGACAGGTGGGCAGCTCCTCCTCTGGCATCCTTGGTGCTGCTCCAGCATGGCCAGTGTCACCCAGAGTGCAAAGTGGCTCTGGTGTCCTCGGCCTGAGGAAAGCCAGACTGTGAGATGAGTTGGATCCTTCCCCCTACTCTGCGAGTGTGGCTGATTGCAGCATCTGGTTGTAAGTGTGAGAGTAATTCCTTGTGGGCTTTAGTATTGGTGGTAGGAAAAGGCTTGTATTTTGTGTGGTTTCCATAACTGACACCTGCACTTCAACAGCTGAAGTACCCTGAGGCAGCTTGTGTCTCATTACTTGAGGTTTTTTTTAACCCTTTCCACAAGGATGGCTCCTGTGGCTGATGCATGATGGCAATGTTTGGACCTTAGGGCTGTCCTCAGGTGGGAATGAGCAAGATAAGACTGAACTTATGTCCCGTTTCCCTCCTTCCCTCCCAAATAATTCGTTTAGGATGGATCAGTTTTTGGAGGTGTCTCCCCTCATTTCCTGTTTAAGGACTGTGCAGAGATAGCTCAACTACCACCATGCTCTTGTGTGAGAAGTCTTATCTTAGGTTCCTCACAGAGCCAAAGTTCCCACTGAGCAACTCCTCAGTATGTATAAACAGGTCAAAATCTCAGGGGTTTGGGTCTCTTAGTGGAAAAGAAAACCTGCTCACATTTAGGGGCAAAATACTTTCACAATTGCAATGGATCTGCCAAAGAAAATACATTCAAGCTACTAAGGAAGAAATCAGAAACTTTCTTGCTGAGATCAGAATAGCAAAGCCTGGAAACATGAAGCAATTTGTCTCTTGTACGAGCCATATACAGAATCAGCAGCAATAAGTCTAAGTGTAAGCAAACAGGGAATTTTTCTCAGTTCTTTTTCTGTTGCCATAATTTTTGATAGGAGAATGGAGTTTACACATAACCCTGACACTGTTAGTTTTCTTCCAGCTGCTTTCTATTTGTGAAAGCGTGTGTGTCATATTTATCTTGTACTCTTTAAATAACTGCAATTTTATTAGTAACTCCTTATAACCTCTCTAAACATAGCACTATTTTGGGAGGAACATGACAATTTTGTGTAAGAAAACATGAAGTGTTACATAAAATGTGAAAGGAAGGGAAGGCAATGATGATAAGTGGAGCTGAGCAGAATGTTTCCGGATAGTTTTGTGAAGGAGAATGTCCCTTTGCAAAATCAATATTTGCAATGGGCAAATTTCAGTGCTGTGAAGTATTTTTAATTTCCTTTTGGAAAAATTAAATTGATTTCCTAGCCTTACCGGAAAGGCGCTTCTCAATTCTCTTTCTGGCAGGAAGAAATGTGGATGAAAGTCTTCTAAGCAAGCATGTAAAAATACTAAAAAACCCTCACCCTAAGTGCTCCTAAAATTGAATTGGATTATAACATATTTTTTATTCATGTTTTACTCCATGTCCTAGCGTAGGATGAATATTTTTTAAACATTACATGTTTTTGTGGGAAAGGATATCCATGTTCCTGTGTTAGAGTAAACAAATAAAGATGCACTTTAATTTAATTTCCTACTTTTAATAATACTACATCTGTGTGGTAACAGAGTTGGATTACACACTGCTCTGTCTAAGAATTTAATCATCTGTACAACTTTCAACATACAAATGAACTCAAAAATCTTTCTCTGCTTAGAGCATCACAAAATGCTTACATGGCTAATTTTTGCCCCAGACAAATGCTTTTCTGGTTCAGACAAAAATGACCAACTTGACGTGTGGAGACAATGGTTTGATTTTTGCCTCCCCGTAATATTTCTAGGCACAGTAATGGGGACATTGATACTATTTATGCAACAGAAAGATTATTGTCCAATTTGAGACTTTTCAGATTTGTTTTTTCTTTTGATTTCTGAACAGACTTCCAGAAAAATACACCGATGATGCTGAAGGTATTGCTGTGATTCATGACTTCTTCATATTTTCCAGTAAAAAAGTGCTTAATCCACTTAAGCCCCTTCAAAATTAATTGGCATGTTTAGGAGTTTCCAGTAATAAATATTATTCCATCTGTTCCATTATTTCCTGCTGAAAAGTTGTTTTGATTTTAATTTGTTTCTGATGGTTCCTCCCAGCCTCTGTTTGGGGAAATCATTCCCTTTTAATTCATTTTGTTTGGAGACCGAGTGTGCCGGCAGCGTTTCCCTGCACTGGGGCTGCAGCTGCCGGCGCCGCATCCGCAGGGATGGCAGGAAGTGCATCCGCAGAAAAATGTGCCTTGGTGCAGTAACGTGGTGGGATATGATCAAATGATGAGGGGTCTGGAGCACAAACCCTGTGGGAAGTGGTTGAGGAAGAGGGCGTTGTTCAGTCTTGAAGAAAGGAAGGCCCATGGGAGACCCGACTGCACTCCAGAATGGCGTAAAGGAGGTTGTGGCCAGGTGGGAACTGGTCTCTTCTCCCAGGCAACCAGCGACAGGACAAGGGGAAATGGCCTCAGGTTGCACCAGGGGAGGTTCAGGTTGGATATTAATAAAAATTTCCTCACTGAAGGAGTGGTTAAACACTGGAAAACACTGCCCAGGGAAGTGGTGAAATCACCATTCCTGGAAGTGTTCAAAAAATGAGTAAATGCGGCACTTTGCAGTCCTGTTTAGTGGGCATAGGGGTATTCAGTCAAAGGTTGGATTTAATGATCTTGGAGGTCTTTTCCAGCCTTAATGATTCTATGATTCTTTGAGTTTTTGTAGGCAACAGCAGAGCTGAGGGTTGTCAGCAAAAACAGGTGATTTTGGAGCAAAGCAGTTGTATTTGCACATGGTAATTTTCTGAACTTGTTTGCAGCTCTGCTCACCCTTCATGCATTCCTAATTTCTGGGTTGGAGTATGGCCAAGATCTACTACCCTGCTTGTGAAATATCCACAACGTTTTTTTAAATGACAGTACAGGGTACCGTGAGTGTTTTCCTTGTTAAAATATGGCACGGGTGAAAGCAGGATGTGCTGTCCTCCACTGGTGCCTGCGGGGTTTCTGATGGCGTGGAGGAATGCTCATAAATGAAGCAACTGGTGGGCATGTTTCTGGTGCTGAGGATCACCACAAATCTCTTCCCAGAGAAAAACAAATCACTGGTTGGACACAGCTTTTAGTTCTGCCAGCTGGGGTTTGATTACCTGAAGCTATTGTTGAATTGTACTTTTCTCATTCATACAAGTGTGTAGCAATAACAAAGTGACTTTGTAAGCGTCTTCCTCCATGTGAAAGTTCTGCTGCAAACTTGAGTTACATATTGATTAACTGTGGTTCTGACCGATTTTATTTTACTGCTTTGGATCCCAGGGCTTTTCTCAACTCACCTCTGGAGAACTTAAAGCTGGAGTAAAACACACACTTTGTATGGATGGTTTCCTCCTTCCGTGTTAACATTTAATTGCATTTCCCATGAACACACCCTGCTGTGGAATTTATTTTCATCTCAAGATTTCTGGTGAAATTGTGGATTGCTGAGAATGTGCTTGGGATGCTGCAGGCTGGGAAGATCCCCTCACTTTGCTGATGAGGAGCACGGGAGATCCAAGTACCAAGGCAGGCAAACATTTGCTCCCTGAACCAAGAGGAATCAGATCTTCTTCCACCCACCCTGGGCTCCCAGTCTGAGCACTGCAGCTCTCACTGATGATTTATTTTAAGTCAATTCCTGCTGGTGGTGACAGGTGACTTTGGGTGATCTGTGTGCTTAATATAACAAGCAGAATCCATAGGGAATGTTATTTTTCTTGAGTTATAGATTGGTTAGTGACTCCTATGTCATGTGGTGCACAACTGGTATATAGATTTGAGCTAAACCACACACACATGTATTGTCAGCAATCCATTTCTAAGAAATTGCTCATATTGTCTTTTCCCTTTACAAAGTGCCATACATCTTAAGCTATCAACATGGCAAAAAAGTTGAAGCATCTATTGAGGCTTTTTTTTTTTTCCCTGGGATTCTTAGAAGAAATTGAAAGATAGTTTATGGGAAAGTGAATTGTGAATTACAGACTCCTATTCACCTGGATGGCTGTTCAGCCAAAGCTGTGTGGCTGTCAGGGCTGTGCAGATGATGCCCTTGTGCATCTCCATCCCAGGACTAGCTGCACTGTCCCAGCTCGCTGCTCTTCATCCTCCTGTGGTCCAGGGGTGAGCCTTGGACATTGTGTTATGGAGGTGCAGTGTTAGTCTTTCCCAGTGAACATCTGGTCCTGCTTGCTATTCCTATCCTCCATCCAAAATTTGCAAATGTCCTTAAGTATTTTGGAGAGCTCGTGGCTGTGCAGGAGGACAAGCACCTTGATGAATAACACCATGCGCAGCGGAGCAGCGGAAATGGCCTGTGCATGAGGCGAGTTTCAGCGGGGAAGACAGAAGCAATCCGGATGAGAACTCGGAGGAGTGGGATGCCTGCAGATGGGCCGGCCCCTGCTGAACCTGGGGATAGCCCATTGCCCATGGACGAGCCAGGAGGGGTTTCTAGGACAACTGAGGGGCTTTGGGAACAGGGAAAGAATGGAGCCAAATCTTAAAGTCAGATGAGGAGAAAATGATTAACATCTGCTGAGACGTGTGAAAGAACCATTTGTGCTCACTGCAACCTGAAGCCTTTCTCCAGCAGCCACGGCAGCATGGGCCAGCTCGCTGTCCCCCACACAGGCTGGCTGGCTCAGGCCTCGTTAGGGATGATTTATGTGCTCATTACAGCCACAGCTCTGGACACTGCCTTGTGCCTCACTGGTGTGTCCCCCAACGTCTCAGCACCCGCACAGGGGCATCACTTCACCCCTGTGTGTTCATAGAGAAAAGCCTCTGTCCTGTCCCGAGGCTGCAGAGGGGTGAGGTCCTGCTGTACGATTATTAGTTATATTAATGGCTCATAATTAACATGTTACTGCCAATCTTTCACTCCATGGCTCCACAGAACTGCATGTCCTCTGCATCTCCCTGCTCCCTCTCCCTGCTGACGTAAGGGTAAATTTCCCCTCGACTCTGATGGGCAAATAACTCTCCCTGCTTCTCTAGCTGGTCCCTTTGCTATTTTAACAGATCAGCTTTTTGCCTCTAATTAGGCTATTTTCTGCAGTGCAGAATGTGGTTGGAAATGCTCGAGCTAGAGGTAGCGAACAGTCCAGAAGGGTTGCACCTGTGGTTGCTAATCAGTGGCCGCTTCAGCGAGCTGAAATTAGGAAAGCACACAAAAGAGCAAGCAATTTTGAAAATGAGGATGAGCATCCCAAAATTTTTAAGAACAATTATGTTTTCACAGCTGTGCTGGTTGCCCCAAATGCATAGAAATCAAGTCAAAGACCAAACTCCTTTAACTCAAAGAAAATTAACCTTCATAGTTAAACTCAATGAGAAGTAAACTTACTTTCCCTTTGAATGAATAATATGGTCTTGAAAATACATAGCAGCAAGTTATGCTGTAATTACGTTCTTTGAATTAAAGTTTGTCAGTCCAAGCAAAATAAATAGAAACAAAGGCAGGGCAATAGATATATTATACTTGGAGTAAAATTTGGCCCTGGTATGTTGTTTTCATGCTAAAGCTATGCCAAAGTTAATCTACTGTAATTGTGTCTATTACCAGATTCTAGTATAAATAAAGGAGACAACTTGAGAGCTGTTGATATAATTCTTTCATTAACATCTTGTTGCCCCCATGGAAGGACTTGGCCAGATCTCATTTGTCAGGAATCAGGCCAAGAGTTACTGAATTACCCAGCAACTGTACATTTTGCTTTGAAGGCACACACTGAATGCTTCCCTGTGGCTCCCACTCTGCCACTGCTACTAAAGATCTGTGGGGAGGGGGAACACAAGAGCCCTTCCCTTTTTATCTGTGGGGAGCATTTGAAGTGGTCAGTGGGTGCTGATGGGCCACAGCCAGGTGGGATGGGATAAAGCTCTGAGTTTGCTCTGAGGGGATTACGGGGGGCTGGGGTGATCTCCCGGGTTTAGGCTGAGCAGTGGCCTCCAGTGGATGCAGTCCCTCTGCACCAAGGTTTAGCTTAGGCTGGGAGCTGAGTTTAATTTCATCTCTTTCCTTACTCTAAGACCATCCTTTGACAAGAAATATTGAGGATTAGTACGTGTTTCTGATAGAAAAACTCCCTACAGAAGGATGCAAGGAGAAAGAGGGAGCTATTTCTTATACGGGTGGACATTGATCCTGTGGGTATAACCTTGAACCTTGCTTTTAAGGGACTCCCTTTCCTTCCAGGTCTGCCCTGCCTGCCTCTGACAGAAAGGAGGCAGTCTGTGGCCTGCTCCTATTCTGTTCAGTGCCTCCTTGTGTGCCTTTCTCTGGGATACCCTCTGAAAACAGCTTTTTGGTTGTCTTTAGGAAGCATCAGCTTCTTTTTCTCTTTTGCTACCTTTCTGTTGGTTCCTGCTGTTCCTTTCCTTCCTAAGGAAAGCTGCTTAGGAAGGCTCAATGCTGCTTTTGGAAGGCTCAAAGGTTTTCTCTGAACAAGTCTGTCAAATTGCACGCTGGCAGCAGGGTTAGGAAGGGTAAATGACTGGTGATGCCTCAGATTTGTGGTGTTATTCTGGCTTGAGGGTCTCAAGAGCTTTTCAAAGCATGACCTCATCCCATGCCAGCCAATGTACAACACAGTTTTGGGGGTGTCTCATAATAAAGCTTGCCTTAGGTTCAGCAGCTTAAAAAGATCCTGGGGATCGGGGAGAATGGAGCTCGCTGCAATCTACATGTGTCACTGATGTAATAGAAGTAGGGAAAGAAATAGTTTTATCCACATTCCTAAAGTTATTAAGCAGCAGAAGTGAAAAAACCCTCTCCTATGTTTGATACAGTTTTCCCTAAGTTGTATCTTTGGTGTTTCGTC